>VYZQ01035915.1:0-27412 GCA_013400655.1 Mystacornis crossleyi | reverse complement strand
AAAAAAAAGTTGTTCCACAGTGCATCAGAGCAAGTTACTGCTTTACTTTTGAGTGACTTACAGGTGCTTGCCTGCATTGCAATAAAGGACTCATATATTGAGCAAGACTTATTTATCTCTTCATTTTGGAGAGTCTAATAAACTGTTATTACAGTTTCTGTACTGACTTTCAAAGTTTTGACGTCTAAAAAGACATCTTTAAAGATAGAAGCATGAGCACGGCCAGAACAGAGAACCCTGTTATAATGGGTCTATCCAGTCAGAATGGGCAGTTGAGAGGCCCTGTAAAACCCAGCGGGGGCCCAGGAGGTGGAGGCACACAAACTCAGCAACAGATGAACCAGCTGAAAAATGCCAACGCAATCAATAATGGCACTCAACAGCAAGCACAGAGTATGACCACCGCTATTAAGTAAGTGTTTGTATTGGCTGCCAAGAAAGGAATGTTTAAAAGTCACGTATGGGAAAGCATTCTTGGGTTCCCATTTCGAAAATGTTGTCTTCTGTTCTTTTGTGACAAGGGTGGTTAGAAGTGTCCTGTGATGTGCGTTATGAAAGCTGTATTTCCATGTGCAAGCTTCTCTGCAACGGTGGTTGTTGTGAAAATCCAGTTTGATGCTGTGCTTTTCTAAGTGTGAGCCACTGTCAGAAGCAGCCCACTGAGCATCAGAATCCTGTGGTTTTGCTTGTTGCAAGTGGTGCAAGAGGGAACTAGAGGAGTGGGAAGAAACCGAATTGACATTTCAGACCGAGGAGGAAATGCCACCTGGTCTCAGTCTAGTTGTGTATGCTTTTCGGTTTGTTGCAGTTCTTACTCGTGGTGGAAAGTGCTTTAAAGTCCGTTATCTTTTGTCGTTGATCGGAAATGGTAGCACCTGATCTCCTCATTGTAATGCTCTGGCTTTAATTCATCAAAGCCTGAGCTGAGAGGATACAGTCCCACTGTGATACCCTGCTCCCATCCGGCTAGTTTTGGAAGTGTGCTGGTTGGAATTTCTGAAAGATGTAAAATACTTGGACAGTGTGGTAATATGTTGCTTTTCTTTTTTCTTCCATGGATCCTTCTCCCCCTGAACAGCATTGGCTTTTATTTTGTTAATTATTTGCGAAGGAAATGTCAGCTGTCCTCAGAGAGAGCGTGATGGAACACTCGGGTTCTCAAAATCTGCCTCTCTTGCCCCTTCCCCCCCTTTTTTAATCTACTACATCGATACTCTTATCAGTGTTGTGAATTAAACTCATCAAAATTCATGCATAACTTCCTAGGGCTGGTGAAGAGAAGGACTTGCTCTCCTCTCTACAGTGCCTTTCAAGAGAGGATGGGTATCTAAATCTCGCGGAGAGCAAATGATGCTTGGTGAACAAGTGGAGTGACTGCTTATGTAATTTTTTCAGTAGAAGTTTTTCTTTACCTTTTCACATTCCTTGGAGATTATGAATGGATGTTCCCTGGACAAGAGAATTTTTCTTATAAGTCATGAAATATTCTTGTGTGGATTTATTATAGCCAGTTTCTGTTATGTGACTAAGTTAATGCTCAGTTTTAAATCTGTTCTGCTGTTCAATTCAGTGCCCTAAAAATGGGACTTGGATCGTGACTGGATAAAGATTTCACAAATTTGTTTGGCAGACAGCTGATTTTGTCTGTTTACAGTTTTCTGCCTGTTAAATCCTGCTTAGCTCAGAGAAGACTTGAGCTCATAGCTTTGAGGAGGTGAAAGTATTACATGTTCATCACTGTATCAAAGAAAATAAAATGCAAAATCAAAATTATTTGATAATCTGTTTTAATTTTATTTTGCTATAGACCTGGTGATGACTGGAAGAAGACTTTAAAACTCCCTCCAAAGGATTTGAGAATCAAAACTTCGGTAAGGATGACTGAATTGTAGGAATAAATATTAAATCAAGCTTGTGGGAGGGCTTGCAGTGGTAAAATAATAGTCCTCAGCAAAGACTAAAAAGCAGTTCAGCTCCTGCTGTTTTAAATGAAGAACTGATTTGTTCTCCCAACTGCTTGTGAGCGTTGCTTCTCTTGGAAAGCTCAGAAATTGAGTTCGCCATGGATTTCTTACTTTAATAGTATTGTAGCATGACACAGGGAGCATCTGTGTCATGCAGGGCAGATGGGAAGGTGTCGCTGTACACACTCAGGAGCAGTGTTTGGCTCTGAGAAAGTGAATATTTCCTTTGCCACTGTAGGGTGTTGCACGAGTTAACGGGAACTCTTAGTAAAGTAATTTGTGGTCTTCCTGTACAGGCTATTTCAGACCAATCTACAGCTGCATGTTGTATGACCTAATCTTATGGATGTGCTTTATTTTTTGATTACTCAGGACGTGACCTCCACAAAAGGAAATGAGTTTGAAGATTACTGTTTGAAACGGGAGTTGCTGATGGGAATTTTTGAAATGGGCTGGGAAAAACCATCTCCTATTCAGGTTGTTTGCAAACAGACTACTTAGATGCTGCTTTTAACTTCTGTAAATGTATTGACATTTTTACGCTTAAATGTCCAGTACTTACTCCCATCATTGGGGAACACTGAAGCTGTGAATGAAAGAACTTGGTGTCTCTTGGCAAAGGCAGGAATTTCTAACCCCCACCTAAATCACTTAAGTCATTCAGTGAGTGACTTACTGATGGGACTGCCTTACACTTCGGAGAAGTTAACTTGGATTTTCCTTTTCATGCTGGAGGTGTTAATTTGTTAATTTGCTGTTCAGTACTGTCTTTCACATAAGTAGTCCCAGGGATCTGTTCTATAAATTTTCTGAAAACTGAGTTACCATTGGCTGTGTACCTTTAGTTGTTAAAAATATAATTATGGCTTTATCACAGTGCTGACTCTTTTTATTGTAATTTTATGGAAGACGAGTAATGGAGATTGTGGAAGAGAGATTAATATCTTATGAAGTTTACTCTTCTGTACCTCCATCTTTCTTTTACTTCTAAGGCTTGTTCTATTGAGAACTGTTTATGTTCATGTGTAAACTTAAGGAGGGGGGTGGAAGGTTGCACTCTCTTTTAATTGGTCTTTCAAGTTTTATCACTGATGGCTCTGCCACCTTGTCTCTTCAGGGCATGAGAAAACTATGGCTTGCTTTGTTTATAAACTGATTCACATGATGCCACCTTTCCAAAAGGCTGAGATTTCTTTAGATGTTACTGAAAAAGGTAGTAAAATTAAAAATACACGGGGCCTGTGCTTGGATAGCTGAAGATTTTATGAGAAGTATGTCACAGGAATATGGAGGTTGGAATCACATGGGCTGAGGTGGTTCTGATATTAAGGTGTAGGTGGGAATCTTATCCCATAGGATGAGTTTGCTAGTGACTGTCATTGTCTCTTCACTTATTTTTTTCTCAATTTTTTCACTTTTTTCCTAATGTGTCAGTATGGGTTTACCTGTGGTACCTGAACCCTTTCTTGCGATCAGGCAAGATAAGGACTTCTAAGTGGGATGTGTTGGGGAACTCTTTACTGGTGGGTTTAACTTCTTCCCGTTGTTAGTCTGTCATGCTTGTAGTTGCAGGATAGTAATAATAGTAATGGTCATGGAACAGTCAAATTTCATGTGATATTGTTAGTGAGAGGAGTTAAATTTGGTCAGCCTCTTCAGTGAAGCATGGCTTATGATTAATTGCTCATGCACTGTCTGTCCTTGCATTTCAGGAGGAGAGCATCCCCATTGCTTTATCTGGTAGGGATATCTTGGCTAGAGCAAAAAATGGAACAGGCAAGAGTGGAGCCTACCTCATTCCTTTACTTGAACGGCTAGACTTAAAGAAGGACAATATACAAGGTCAGTTGAGGTGGATCTCACTTAGCTGCAGCCAGGTAATGGTGTCAGTCGCTACATAAGAGACTTGAATCTAAAGCTGGTTAATGAAGTTGGGCAGTGTCGGTTATCTGCTTGTACTTCCAGAGAAAGCTAATGGGGAGTGGTGGATGGGAGGTGGAATTTACGAAGTCCCACAGTTGCTTTCAAAAGCTTTAAATGGCAGAAGGCTTGTACGCTTTTCTGTCTTGCCCTGGGAGGTGGACGTGGAGTAATAAGCAAGTGTGCTGGCTGGGACAGTTGTGCAAAGGAGCATCAAGGGCTGGAGAATCCTTGCACGGAATTTGCCTTGTCAAAAGCAGTTCCTAGGTCTTGCTAGGATACCCAGAGGGAAATTCCTGAACTGTGCTTTTCATTATTATACTTGAAAAAGTCTCTGTCTCCTCTGAGGATGGGTATTTAAGATAGAGTGTTACTAGTAACTCACAGTGATGTTTTTAACTTTTAGCAATGGTGATTGTTCCCACCCGTGAACTAGCCCTGCAGGTCAGTCAAATCTGTATCCAAGTCAGCAAACACATGGGAGGTGCCAAAGTGATGGCAACAACGGGAGGAACCAATTTGCGAGATGACATAATGAGACTTGATGATACAGGTCAGAGCACTTTTGCAACACTAGGGTTGCTGTTTCCTTGTGGCTTTTTACAATGTGGTCGTGGAATTTCTGCTTGTTACTGGTTGCCTGTTAAAGAACAGACTACAGTCCCTTGTTTGCTGTTCGTATACTGTTGTCATTCTTTCACACTGTTCTTATGAAACATGGCCGTGAATGCTGGAAGGAAACACAGTGTTAATCACCTTAACCTTGTGGGGTTTTTGTGTTTCTCTCTTTTTTTTTTCTCTCTTCTAACCTTACAGTGCATGTGGTGATAGCTACCCCTGGGAGAATTCTCGATCTCATCAAGAAAGGAGTAGCAAAAGTTGAGCATGTCCAGATGATAGTATTGGATGAGGCAAGTTGCTTATGTTAAATGTTCTGGGATTTTAACACCAAGTTAGAGGAATGATGTGTCTCAGTGAATGTCCTCTTGGTGCACAGCAGTGATTCAGACTTGCTTAGAGCCACTCTAAAGTCTCCCCGTTTCTCACTATTTTTGAGAAACTATTTTGACAGTGGGATTTTTTTTGCATGTAAATCTTTTGAGAAAACAGCCTAGGAAGATTTGTCTTTCCTGTCTTTGCTGATGCTGAAGAATAGAGTAACAGCCTATTCTGCAACAAAGGAATACATTTCATTTGTTTTCTGTTTATAATGAATCAGCTGTGCTTACCACGTAATTGTATATAAAACTGATTTATGAACATCCAGTAGAGTACAGTCTTCTGAGAGAGAGAGAATATAGTTGTGTGAAAGCTCTTGGATAACTCTGGTAGGAACCCTGGTAGCTGGTTTTTTTCCTTCCCCCAAATGTGGAGCTACTGAAAGACTGAAATCTTACACCATTATTTTAACTTGCTTTTTATTACGTCTGTTGTTACAGGCAGATAAGTTGCTGTCTCAGGATTTTGTTCAAATAATGGAAGACATTATTCTCACGCTACCTAAAAACAGGCAGATTTTGCTCTACTCAGCCACTTTTCCTTTGAGTGTGCAGAAGTTCATGGTGAGTTGAGATGTTTCCATGTAGGTATGGTGATGGTGGTGACATTGTGCAGGAAGGGTGTGAATGAGTGGTGCATAGCTCTTAGTGCTTGGTTTTTTAAATGCGTCTAAACTTCACAGGTTTAATCTAAATCAGCCTAAGTCTAGAACAGAAGTTTGAAAGCAGTTTTTGACCCGCAGTTGCATTAATGGGAAGCTAGGTGTGTGCAGCTTTTGCCTATAAGGTGCTGTTTTCCACTCAGTGTATTAGTTATGTCGCCTACGTGATGGATTTGCTTCTGGAGGGTGCTCCTGTTTGGCCCACTCAGTCACCTTGGATTTATAAGTAATCGTTTGTGAAAATGTACCCACCCTGTCTGTTTTCAGCATAGCATGAAGAGTGAGTGGATAGGTAGTGCATCCTTGCCTTGGAGGAAGTTAAATGTGGTGTAGAGTTGCAACTACTTACACTGGTTTTGCACATAGATCTGACTGCTCTATCAATATCTTTATTTTTCAGAATTCCCATTTGCAGAAACCCTACGAGATTAATCTGATGGAGGAGCTGACCTTGAAGGGAGTTACTCAGTACTATGCCTATGTCACTGAGCGTCAGAAAGTGCACTGCCTCAATACGCTCTTTTCCAGGGTAAGGAGTAGGCCTGGGTCAGAAACATACCACAAGCGTTTTCCCCTCTTGGAACCAAGAATAGGACTGAGTGTTTCAAAGGCAGCTTAATGAAATTTTTTCTTAGTGAAAATGTGCTATATATCTAAGTCTAAAAATGCATGCTTCTTGTCCTGCATCTCTTTGTTGCAACACTTCCTTAATTTTTTNCCCAGCCCTCTTCCCAGACTGTCTCATGCTTGCTTTAAATTTGCATGTTTTTCATAAACTGAAACATGTATTGCTTTGCTATAGGTTTGGTTTTAGATACTCGCTGCCAACCCCCACCCCCAACCTTCCCCCATCCCAGCCCTCTTCCCAGACTGTCTCATGCTTGCTTTAAATTTGCATGTTTTTCATAAACTGAAACATGTATTGCTTTGCTATAGGTTTGGTTTTAGATACTCGCTGCCAACCCCCACCCCCAACCTTCCCCCATCCCAGCCCTCTTCCCAGACTGTCTCATGCTTGCTTTAAATTTGCATGTTTTTCATAAACTGAAACATGTATTGCTTTGCTATAGGTTTGGTTTTAGATACTCGCTGCCAACCCCCACCCCCAACCTTCCCCCATCCCAGCCCTCTTCCCAGACTGTCTCATGCTTGCTTTAAATTTGCATGTTTTTCATAAACTGAAACATGTATTGCTTTGCTATAGGTTTGGTTTTAGATACTCGCTGCCAACCCCCACCCCCAACCTTCCCCCATCCCAGCCCTCTTCCCAGACTGTCTCATGCTTGCTTTAAATTTGCATGTTTTTCATAAACTGAAACATGTATTGCTTTGCTATAGGTTTGGTTTTAGATACTCGCTGCCAACCCCCACCCCCAACCTTCCCCCATCCCAGCCCTCTTCCCAGACTGTTCAATATATGTGGCCAGTTGGTATTTGAGTGCTTCAGGTCAGATTAATTAGTCCCAGTGTAAGCACAAACTGCAGCCAGAAGGCACAGTTCTTAATGCTGCTGCCTTGCTTTGGCAGCATGGGGAGCCAGGGTAGAGCACGCAGTCTTAACTAACACAGGTGACAACGGGGCTGAATTAAAACAGGTGACAAAAAACCCCAATACGTAGCCGAGTGAGTGCCCTGTGTGGCTTTGCAAGCAGTAATCTTGCGCTGTGACTGCAGGGGAATCTGAGAAGTTGGAGAGGTGGGTTGGATTGAACCTTTTGGTGAAAGCTGTAGCTGGTGTATGGCAACCAGACACTTGTGGCCTTGGTGTAGCTAGTGAAAAATGCCATTGCAGCTTTGCTGCTGCAGAGGTTTCTGTTAATTGTACGGTAGCTCATGCTTATCCTCTAGCTTCACATTATTAGAAGATGTCAGAAGGCTGAAGTGATGCATGTAGAACAGGAGTACNTTCTTTTTGGAAGGGATTTAGACATGTCTGGGATCCTTTGTTAGTAAAATGCTGCATTTACTGAGAACGCTGTTTATACGTTCAGCTCCAGATTAACCAGTCGATCATTTTCTGCAACTCCTCTCAACGGGTTGAATTACTAGCCAAAAAGATCTCCCAGCTGGGCTATTCCTGCTTCTATATCCATGCTAAAATGAGGCAGGTGAGTATGAAGTCTACAGNTCATGCTTATCCTCTAGCTTCACATTATTAGAAGATGTCAGAAGGCTGAAGTGATGCATGTAGAACAGGAGTACTTTGAAACCTTTTTTTTTTTTTTTTAATTTTATATGTAAACTAGTCTAGCCTGCTGCTCATGCAGCTGGCAGGTAATGCCAATGTTTGCTGGACCAGATGCAGAGCGGTAATTAATTGAGCGGAAACAGAAGTGGTATTGTTACTGAGAACAGAGAGATCTGCAAGTGAGTTCCTCGAAGTCTGATTTTTGTATGCTTTTGATCAGTCAGTAGATGATCTTTTGCCAAAGTGCAGCTATGTTTGTGCAGAATGTTTCAGCTTGTTCATTCCCTCTCTAAATTTCACTTAACAGTGATATTACTTAATCCTTGTGTGGCCCAAAGTGTGAGGTGTTTGTGAGGGGAGTGTCTTCACAGAAAATTGACTCATCCCGCCCCTAATTCTGAATTGGTAATGAAAAATGCTTCATACTGGAAAGGAAAGTTACTGCCAACTTCAGTTTTTCAGTGAATGAATAAAACATGTGAAATTTGGTAGGGGGGACCAGAGAAAGACAACAGTCAAAATACCGGTTTAACTTCCTTGATGTGATTTCATGTAACTGTAACTTTAGATAGTGCTTTTCTGAGATGGTTTTGATGGCACCATAGGAGGTTTTAAAATGCAGTCAGTTAATTGTCCTTGTCAAAAAGTGGGATCAAGACCCTCTAGTTAATTCTTTAGAATATATGGTAAGGAGTGCTAAAAAATACATACTGGCATCTTGTTTTAACTCAGCCGTTTTCTAATGAGAAGGAGGAGAAATTCACACGATTGAAGTTCAGTGTTAGTTACCTGAATATACCTGTAAGTACCAGCTGGTTGGTTTGTGGCCTTGGGTTTTTTTGTTTCTCTTTGTTTATATGTATGTATTTCCAGGAGCACCGCAATCTTGTATTCCATGATTTCNGCAATCTCGTTTGCACTGGTAAGAGTTCCTAAATGTTTTCTTCTTTCTAAAGTTTGTGATAGAAAGCACATTAGCCCAGGTACCATAGATAAATCAGCTGTAGCAAACCGAAACGAGATGTTTTGGTGAAATGTCTTTTTCAGGCCTGCGTGTAGCGAGGTGCAGCACTCATTTAGGCACTTGTCTTTTGCGAAGGTGCAGCTTGCCAGCAAATCATTTACTGCCATAGTATTTTCTGTTTGTTTTCACACGAGGGTTCCCTGAGTTTTTGGGTTTTAAACTTTATGATATATCAGTAGAACTGTGATTATGATCATGTGAAGTTTTGCTGATTCTTTTAAGTGTTTATAGCTCATTTTTTCTTCATACTTCTGTAGTTTTGACTGGCCTGTGTACGACCAAATTCTTTGTTGCATGGCCTGTTAGGGCAGTACCTGGCACTGTCTGCTATCACTACGTATGTCTGGGCCATCTTAACAAAAATCACTAGAAGCAGAGTAGAAGTAGTTGAGGTAGTGGAATGTAGTTCAGGTCTGAAGTCTTGTGACACTGGTAATGCACAATTCTGTGTGAAGAGATGCTTAAGAAGATCTGCTCCAAAATAGTGTATTGTGGAAAAAAACTAGCATTGTGGTTATTTCTTCTGCATAGATGTGCAGATTTGGTGGTTTTGGTTGTTCTTCTTACATTATTCGTGTTTATAATGTGTACAGAGCAAGAGGAAGCTGTAACAGGATTGTACGTAAACGGTCTTTGATGCAAGGAAAGCTTATATCTGGAAACTAGCGCAAAGCAATGTTCATCACTGTTAATCTTTACACCCTAAATACTGTCAGCATTTGAGCTCATTGAAATTAACTTTCTTTGTGATCTGGATTGTCTTTCAGATCTGTTTACCCGAGGTATTGATATCCAGGCTGTGAATGTGGTGATAAATTTTGATTTCCCAAAGCTTGCAGAGACTTATCTCCATCGCATTGGCAGATCAGGTGAGAGGAAAACCCTGTTTTAGGTGCAACTTGGCTAATGACTGTGATGTTTTTTAGCCTTGAATTGGCTTTTGGTTTCTTATTACTATACCTGAGAATTACCTTAGGTAGCTTTGATTTTTCTGACCAATTTATTTTTGGGTGTCATCTCACATGGCTGTCCTCACTGAGGACCATTCTCTTGAAACTGGCCTGAACAATCTAATGAAACAAACAAAAAAAGGCATATTTTGCTTTCATCTCAGGAGACTTACTATTGTTTGCAGTTTGGGAAAATTCTATACTAAAATCTCAGCTTTCAGAGTGTCTCAGGCCTAGAGATTTATGCTTTCTTCTGCAAGTCTTCTGAGGTATGCTTCTACTGTCTGGGAATTAGCAAAATATGCCCTGAAGAAAGGCAGTAAACAAAGGACCTCAGTGTAGTTGAACTTTGTAGTTCAGGCTTGTTCAAGAACTCTTGAAGACTTTTCACTGGTAATTATCCTGGAGCTTTGCTCAGAGCATTTTGAACCTACTGAGTTTTCTTATTCCTACAGCACTACAAAACTCCTTACCAAAAACTGATGTGAAAGGTGTAGAGACCTGTGACCGGATTTGTTTTTATCATCACAGAATGATACTAACTTCACAGTCCGCAGACTTTTTCTCTTTTTTCTGTCAGCCCCTATGTTAACTCAGTTCAGTTCAGGTGTGCGTTTTTGGTTTTTGTCAAGGTCGCTTTGGTCATCTTGGCCTGGCTATCAACTTGATCACCTATGACGATCGATTCAACCTGAAAAGTATTGAGGAGCAGTTGGGAACTGAAATTAAACCCATACCAAGCAACATCGACAAGAGCTTGTATGTGGCAGAATACCACAGTGAACCCGTAGAAGATGAGAAACAGTAAACATGTAGGTATGTAAGTGCCTTGCTGAATAGCAGTGTTGAATGACAGGAATGTCGTCGATGTGTCAGTGTTACCTCAGGGGGAGAGGGAAACTGATGTGTTGAAAAAGCCGTGTATGTGAAAACAAGGGTTTGAAACAGTGTTAGTGCAAGGAATTCCATGGATGTGCTGAAGGTGGGAGGGGAGGGATGAGTATTTTTTAGTTGTTTTAGCTGAAATGCTGACCATATGCTAAGGAGACCAAAAATGGGGAAAAGGGGGAGTGGGGAATGGTGCTGGGAGAGGCCAGGATGGAGAGTACTAGTAGCCTAATGAATTCTTTCTGTATTGCAAAGCTGAAATGAGAAATTGGTGAGGGGCAGAGAGGAAAGTAGTCCTCAAAAAGGTGAGGAGATAAAATGGATAGCTGTGAGAACAGAGCATCAACAGAAGAGTAAGCACCTCACCAGCCAGAAAGGGACCAGGTTCAAGCAAAAGGTGCCGCCTCTTTTGTATCCTTTGGTTCGTAGAATTCTTGGAAGTGAACCAAGTAGGGAGTGAAGCTGTAATTCATATTTGCTGCCACTTGAGGTCGTCTGCGTAGTTTCAAAAGAAAGTGAGGTTTCACTGTTGGAGACTCACCTAAGTGCTCCCTTTCTGATCATTGTCTCAGGAAAAGCTGCTGAGTCAAGTCCCTTTATAGGAAGATGACTTCCCCTGGACTGCAGTCAAGCTAGATGGCTGCAGGATGATGTTTGATCTGACCATAGCTAAGATGTTGTTGTGCAAGATCCATCACCATACAGTTTGGGCTGAAAATCATTCTTTTGTGTACTCTTCGCAGAGGTCATGCATTAGAAAGACAGTACCAGTGAAGCTGCTGAAATTCTTTTCAGATGACCAAAAATTAAAAAGTGGCTATAGAAGCAGACTGCTCGATAGCATTAAAATGAACCTGTGATTGCTTCTTTGAAATCCTCCAAGGATAACCCTGGATAGTCATACCAAACTGACTTGAAAGCTTCTGCTTTGCTGGTTGAACCTTCTCCATGTTTATAAGTAAATGGAATACAAAACAGGTCATGAATATGGAACAGGCTCTTGGGTGGCTTTATAAGGGGAATGCTGTGACGTTGCCAGAGAGCAGTTTGCTCCGTCCTAAAATACAAGAAACCAGGAGGTTTCAAAGGTACAGAAGGGCATTAGCAACACCTCTTTCTACAAAGCTGAGGTTGGGATTTAGCTGTACAACATGCCCTTTGCCTTTTGAAAGCTGTTCCATAGTTAGTGTGAGTCTTCACTTACGTTCTGGTTTTGTATAGAACTGATTTAACTGTGGATGTTGTGGTTGTTTGTTTTGTTGGGGGGGGAGGGTTGGTGATTTTTTGTTTGTTTTGTTTTGGGTTTTTTTTTTTCTTGTTGTGTTGTTGTTGTTTTGTTTTGTATTTTTTAGGCTTTGATTACACATGTCAGAAGGTGAAGCCCTATGATCCAGATCTATGACACATCGTTTCTTTGGGGATACCCTTCTCTTTGTGGGTTTTTCTTCATCTTTTCATTTCGGAACTATGAAGACTAAAGAGCTCAGCCTTTTTTTCTCTTTAAATTTGGCAGCAAGGAAGAGAGAAGATAAAAGGAGGAATGTCTTTTTGTTTTTCCACTTGTTTGCACTGTGTGCTGATTGAACATTAGTTGCACTAACTGCTGGTTTTAAATTTTGTTTTCTTTGGGCGGGAGGGACAGCAAGGGAAGAAGAGAAACCCTGAAAAGAGAAGAATCTTGATGAACAGGAGCTTGTCTGCTATTTCAAATTCTTTAACCATTGACTGAGTGCATTTCAACTTCTCCCTGGTTACTCATCTGTTTTTTAAGCTAAAGAGCTTGTTACTTATTCGTGCAAAGTGCCTTATGCTATGAGACCATTCAGATTATCACCTTTCCAACACAGCCCAAGGAATCAACATCTGTTTTTGGTTTCAGGTCAAAGTTCCCCTCTCTTCCCCTTCTCCTCCTTCCCGTGTACTCAAGCCCAGGGCTGGGAGGTGAAATGTATTGGTTACTGGTAATACTACTTTTTTCTTCGACTTACTTTTTCTTTTTCTTTTTTTCTTTTTCTTTTTTTTTTCTTTTTTTTTCTTTTTTTTAATTGGAGGAGTTGATATGCATCTGCAGTTCACCCAAACTGTAAATATGTGTATTTAAAATGAAACCAACATAAAATCTGGGCTGATTAGGTGCAGCATCATAGCTCCAGAAGGAAAGAGCAGCCTGTGATCCTTTGCAGGAGCCATAAGAAAAGCCCTGTGCTCTAGCAGAACACTAAAGACTGGTTTCCATGAGTCTTCATCAGTAGTTATAGCACTTGATAGGTAGACTTGTTTCAGAGCCATGGCCCTCTTTCTTCTGGTGCAGTGTGTCCCATAGAAAATCAGATGTGTATATTGTACAAACTTTGTAAATACGATTTTTTTTTTCTGTTTGGGTTCATATATAACTTTTTCTTTTATGATGAAGGTTGCTGAGGTTAAAGGGATTAGACTGATTATGGGAGCAGCTAAAGATGAGAGGGGCTCAGTTTTCTGCAACACTAAACAGTGAAAAGTGCTCTGACCTCTGTGAAGTGCAGGCCACCACAAGTGTTCCTTGTCAGGGTGGATTTGCTCTGGTGCTAGCAACAGTCCTGTACCGCTCATATGGAAGCGATCACTTGTGGGGCTCCAAGGCCTCCAAATCCTTGGGAGATGCTCTTCGATTTCCCCCTGAGAAACTTCAGGAACTTGACAAGCTCTGAAGGAGTCCATGACCTGTGTTCCACCATGGTGTGAGGGAAATCCAGTGGGTGTCGCTGAGCAGTATATGCGTAAGGTGTGAATTTGGGTTTGAGAGACCATAAAAAACCAATTTACATGCATAAACTGACAGTTCTGGAGCCTTGTGGAATTGATTCGCTTCTTGCAGCACTGCATTTTCTGCCCAGAGTGGCCTCTGTGCAGAACTGTGAGCAGGTAAGGGCAAACCCCTGTTAACGTCAGAAGCTGCAGGAAGCTGCTTGCCATCTATTCTGGTTTGCCATGAGTTGCTGTCTGTCATTTTGCATTGTATATTGCTGAAAAGTGCTTTCTGGTCAAGTAGTGTTGCTTTAAATTGTGCCCCTCCCAACATGCTTGATGTTTGGCCTGATCTACAGGCAAAAGGAGTGAGACAAATCAAAAAATTACTCTTTTTAAAATCCCTTTTAGCCCGTTAACCACCACTGTCAGGAGGCACCTGGATGAATGCAATCCCTTTGGCTCATTTATTGCATATACAGATGCTGCACTCACACCACGCTTGCTTACCTTTGAGGCAGGATTTAATTGTCCTAATTTCTCCCCATTTTGACCCTTTTTTGAATTGGAGTAAAATTCTTTGGAATCACAAGGCGGACTAGCCATCCGTTTCCTTGGTGATCATAAATAGAAGCCAGGTGCCTCCTGACAGCAACTTCACAAGATGGAAAGGTTTTTGTGTTCGGGATGTTTTTCTTCTTTTTGTCAGCAGTGACTCCATAATTGTAGCAAATGCTGCACTAGAGTACAAACTCAAGAGCTTGGTCTCTGTGAGCCACATAGCTTACTGACTGGCAGGTACTAAATGTAAACAATTTTGGGGTGCTTTTTGGGGGTGGGGGGTGGGAGCTTATGGGTGATAACTTCGACCAAAAGTAAAATCTTGCTCCTGTACTGCAGCCAGCTTATGATTTTCCAGACAGAAGAGGGATAATTTCAATGCAAAAAAGACATGAAAATGTAAATAAATTTTGTATCTTACCCAGGGCATGCACATGTAACAAGAACAGGATAGCGATGTCAAGTCAGGTGTGTGTGCTCTGCTTGGATTTGTGGTAGGTTAGCCTGATGCCATGCATTGATGGTCCCTCTTGAAGCACAGAACTTTTGAAAGTGTTACTTCAAAATTGGCCTCTCATTGAGGATTGGCACTTACCTAAACTATCGGGGGCACCATTTTTAGGTGGCTTCTTGTCAAGAAGGAAGCAGCCTATTTTTGGTGCTAGTAGGCTATCTCAAACACATGCGATCTTGCAAATGGAAAGATGCTCCAGAAGACTAGGATAATCCTAGTTTTGTTTTTGTGGGGTGTTTTTTTTTTTTGTTTGTTTGTTTTGGGTTTTGTTTGTTGGGGCTTTTGTTTGTTTTTTATTATTTTGGTTTGGGGTTTTCTTGGTTGTTTTGTTCCCTACCCAAGAGTTAGGAGTGTGTATAAATCTTGGCTTCCTGAGATTTCTTGTGAGCTCCAGTTTTTGCTGGTCACCAGCCTTTACAGATGAATTAGTTGGAGCCTTCAGTGATGAGCCCTAGGTCAAATACTTTTCCTGACAAAGTTGATGTGGATGAGAACCTGATGTGTTCTGCTTTTTTTTTTTTTTTTTTTTTTTGTTTTTTTTTNTTTTGTTGTTGTTGTTGTTGGAAGTCTAAAAGTGTCACTCCGTGAATCTGTGAAATGGAGCTTCACAGCTGGGTGAGGTGGCTGTGAAGAAGGTGATGGAATCTTCAGCCACTCGAGAGAACCTATAGGCCAGTCTCTGGGTGTCCACTGTCAGGTGGGCACTGCAGCGGCTGGAGGCCTTTTCCCAAAGGGAGGGGGGTGGGTTGGTCTCAAATACACGTTTCAGTTTCCAGAATGAGATGGGAGCATCTTTCCTTGCCCTCTGACTGTTTTTGTGGGTAAGAACAGGGAAGCTCAGCATGAATTCATGTTGTTTATAGGGTGGTATCAAATCATCTCATTCTGATCTTCTGTTTATTTTTATTTGGGATTGGGGGGGAGGGAGGGTGTCTGCTCCAAGGATTTAAAAATGCTTCAAACACTTTTTTTCTTTACAAATGACTGATAGGGCACAAACGTGAGCAGATGGCTGTCTTGCCTCAGTTTCTGTAAAAGAGGTTACAGAGCTGTCATGCCACATCTCTTGAGCTGCTCTTGTGGTGGTTCTCGCCCTGATGCTGAACTTTGTAGTGCTGCAGGGGCTGACTGGTCATTGCTTCCTGAGAACAAACTGAGTTTTGTTCCCAGAGACTCTAGCAGTACAGCTGCCATGGTAAAGGTTGGGCAACTGTAGTACCTGCAGGGAGTCTTCTGTTTGCTGTGAACTTCTGTTCCATCTTTTTTGAATCACCATTTATCTTTGTAGTCAGCCAGGTCTCTGGACCAAAGAGCATGCATCTGAACTTCACGAGAAGGCTTTGGCAGATTATCCTGTAGGCTTTGCTCAGTTCATTCTTGTGTTGCTAAAATGCCTCTGTGTGGAAGCATTGTTAAATTCTGCTGTAGACAAGTTGGGGAAGGGGGTGGGGGGAGGGAGGCAGGGATGTGTTTATTAAGATACAGCCTTGCTGTATTTTAACCAGTAATTTTGGGGAAGGGGTGTCAGGAGAAGAAAATAGTCACTGTTCCCCTTATTGAAAGAAACTGGAACTTTTATTTCAAGAAAAGAAATTATTTGCAATTCAAGTGGAGTGTCATAATCCAGTAGACCCCAGACAAGGGGTTGATATTCTTACTGTTAACCAGCAAACAATATGATCTAGCCCTTCAAAACAGTCAAGGGAGGGAGGGGAAAATTGGCTTTTTGTTAAATTGGCAATTGGCAAACTCCAGTGGAGCTCAGATTTTTTGAGAATGTGTTTTCTCTGGCTTTGTATGTGTTGCAGCACTGACTTGTGACGAGCTTCATGAGTTGTGAGTGCAAAAAAGATGAATGGTAAAATCCTGATTTTGTTGATTAGACTCAATAAAAGCTCCCTGGAACTCCCATTTGTTCTGTTTTTTTTTTTCTTTTAACTGTGCTGAGTGAAAAGCACGTTGTTGTCCTTATAGAGACTCGTGGTCTGCATTGGATGCAACAAGCTTTGGAGAGAAGCGTCAAGAAAAGAAGGCACATGATAAGTGGAAAGGTGCTCTCCTATGTCCATGAGCGGCATCCTTGTTCTGTGCGGACCTTCCATGTGGCAGCTGTTCTTCCAGAGTCTAATGCTCCAGAGTCTTGTCTCCACTAGACTAGAAAACTCTGTGTGGCATCTGGTTGCAGTGCCAAGTCAGCCTCGACTTTGACAATGAAGGTTTCTGCAAGGGGCCAGAGGAGTACTGCAGATCCTGCTGAGGCTGTGTCCTCATGTCTTTCATCAAGAGTCAGCCTGAGCTCTGCCTTGCTGGCTGCTAGTGCTGCAGAAAACCTTGTGTGTGCTGTGGTTCTGGTGGTTGGAATGAGTGTTTTAAACATGCCTTAAAAATCACCAGCAAAGGAGTTGGCAAAAGCAGGTTTAATGTAAAAGTGAAAGCAGGGTGNTGTAATGCAAGAATGCTACTGTAAAGTGACTCATTTAAGGTTGTTGGCACCGTTCAAATTCCTAGCAGGCTCTGGGGTCTTTTTTTCAATGCGTATGTTCAAAATTCAGTCTTGAAAGTCAAATTTCTTGGCCTTGCGGCTGCCCCGCCCGCGCGCTCCGCTGCGTGACCCGAGGGGCGGAGACTCAGGTCACGTGAGGGGCGGGCGCTTGGGGTCGGCCCCAATATGGCTGCTTACCTGCAGTGGCGCCGGTTCGTCTTCTTTGACAGAGAGACGGTGAAGGAGCCGTCGGGGCCGGATGGGGTCGGTGCGAAGCCCTTCACGCTACCCCCGGGCATCACAGTCTGCGACTCGGGCCGGGGAAGCCTCGTGTTCGGAGATATCCTGTGCCGGGCCGGGCGCTGTGGCCTGCGCGGGGTTCGGTCGAGCCGAGGCTGCGTCGCAGGCGAGTCGTGGGCGCTGTCTAGCGCGGGCTGGAGCGTACTGTGGCCTTGGGAATGCGGCAGCTTTCCGTTCTCGGCCGTGCTTTGTTTAAAGAAAAACCAACCCAAACTGCCGCTGGATGTGTTGGTGCTCCGGGGTTGCTCTGCAGGAGTATTTGCTGTAGCTCTACCAGGAGTCAGCGGAAAGCATGCAGATTCTTGTATGATTGGAGGTGTGGGGCGCTTTTTTTTTTTTTTTCCCTCCCCTTTATGTGCCTTAACTGTGATCTAAATATGGAAGGTCAGATTTGGTTTTTGCCTCGCTCCCTTCAACTCAGCAGTTTCCAAGCTTACAAGCTAAGGGTGACGCATCTGTACCAGCTCAAGCAGCACAGTATCCTGGTGTCTGTTGGTGAGGATGAAGAGGGTATTAATCCTTTGGTAAGTTAAATGACAAAGAGAGGAAAATGCATTTGTAATACGGCTCATAAAGACTATTGTGATGATCTCAGTTGCCCTTTCTTACCTTAGGTAGCTTGTTCATTCTGGGTACTATAACATTTTGATGCCAGGTCGTGGCCTTCTAATACCTTCTGATGTCGTCTGCTTATGCCAACGGCAACGATGTCGTTTGTAGGTGAAAGTCTGGAACCTGGAGAAACGAGATGGTGGTAATCCTCTTTGCACACGAATTTTTCCAGCAATACCAGGTAACAAGCCCACGGTTGTATCCTGCCTAACTGTCCACGAGAATCTTAATTTCATGGCTATCGGTAAGTAAAACTGAACTGTAATAGCTTAAGAAAAATATTACAGTCCTTACTGCGAGGTAAGGAACACGAATAGATAACACAAAAGTCAGCATAGAAAGTCCTGATGATCTTACTTCTCACTCAGTTGTTACATTATTCTCGCA
Source organism: Mystacornis crossleyi (assembly GCA_013400655.1). NCBI lineage: Eukaryota > Metazoa > Chordata > Aves > Passeriformes > Timaliidae > Mystacornis > Mystacornis crossleyi. The sequence continues at coordinate 9,235 of VYZQ01035915.1, read as the reverse complement.
GAGATATTGTGTATCTCATGCTATGGGAGAACTCAAGAAGATAAATGTGTAAATTTAGCCTGACTGTGTATTTTACACTAATAACTTTGATACTTGGAAGCACATATTTTTAGTTGATGTCCTCTTTCCCTGCCAGTCAGTATGGCTATGTATTTACTGGACTTAGTACTAAATTTAGCTTCTGTTGGTTCAGGAAAAAACATGAGTTTTGTGATACCTAAAGTTACAGAGATATTTTTTCAAGCATATTATAGAAACCTTTTTTCTAAGAAAAAAGCACCTTTCCCTTTTCGGATTTAATCGTTCCTTTGTAATGGTTCTTGCTTAACTTCTGACAGAATAAGAGCAGTAATGCTGTGAGACTATAAGTGCTCTCAGCTGACTTGATCCCTACACTGAGATCAAAAAGCTTTCCCTGTGTGTATGGTGGCCTTCAACACTGGAACAGCTTACAGGACCGGGGCTGTTGGCAAGCTGTGAAAACCGCGTATTTTACTCTCTCTTAAAAAATCTCCCTCTGGTCTTTTTCACAGCGTGTAGTGTGTTTTGAATAAGCAAGGGACTTGAAATTATAGTCACAGTTGCAGTATGGGAAGGCTATTCGTAAAACAGAATAGAGACAGAGTCAAACAAAATTAAACTGCATGTGAAGTTTGTGGGTGGAAAGCAAGTCAACCCTTGCTGAACAGTGCTATCCTATGTGCAGTTGTGTGATAGCTCTGAACTGTAACAGGAGCAGTGGGGGGTGATTTGGCGAAGATTGACTTAATGTGAGAACCTGTGGCAATCCCGCTGCTTTATACCATGCTGGTGAACATGGTGGTGTCGCTGACTGGAGCTTCCCTAAATTAAGCTGGATAAAATTTCAGGTGTGTTGTATAGGTAATAGCTCAGTCTGTCCGCTTCACCAGGTTTTGCAGATGGAAGCGTTGTACTTACTAAAGGAGACATCACTCGAGATCGGCATAGTAAGACACAGATCCTACATGAAGGCAGTTATCCAGTTACTGGCCTTGCTTTTCGACAGTCTGGCAAAACAACACATCTGTTTGTGGTGACCACAGAGAACATCCAGGTGAGAAGCTAGTAGAAAAAAATGTGGCTCTGACTTGCAAATTCACTTGGCTTCAGAGACTAGTTCAGAGCGATCCCCAAACCCTCGAGTTTCCTCTTTAGTCTTATATGCTTTCAGTGAAAGACTATCCTCACCTGGAGCTGGACACTCACGGTTGTGGATTGCGCTGTTCATCTCTCAGTGACCCCTCCCAGGATCTCCAGTTCATTGTGGCAGGAAATGAATGTGTGTACCTTTATCAACCAGACGAACGTGGCCCCTGCTTTGCCTTCGAGGGACAAAAGCTGATTGTTCACTGGTATCGGGGGTACCTCATCATTGTCTCCAAGGACCGAAAGACTTCCCCAAAGTAGGGCTCCTTGAAACAGATGAGTTCTTTTTGCTCATGCAGCTTCATGCTTTTTCTCTTTTTCCTTCTTCCCCGTAAAGCTTTGCTCTTGGGGGTGGGTTGCAACTTTGTCAGACATTGTTGAGGTTCATCCAGACCCATATATTGATTAACTTCCATCGTGAGAGTAGCACAGTTAAGCGTGCTGAATGAGTGGGATTTTTTTTTTTTTGCAGTCGTATGAATTTCTCAGTGTAACAGGATGATGGAATTTGTGTATAAATACATGGTGGTTTCCCTGTGGGTCCACTTAGTTTAATTGCCTAAATGAACTCTGTTTATCTGGCTTTCTATACATCCCTAGTTTGAACAGGTATCAAGATTTCAAGTTATATTCTTCTTGTTTTCTAAAACTTTCTTCTGCTCTCCAGGTCAGAATTTGCTGGGAACGAGGCACAGAATTCAGACAAACAAGTCCTGAATATCTATGACTTGTGCAACAAATTTATTGCATACAGCTCAATCTTTGATGATATAGTGGATGTCTTGGCAGAGTGGGGTTCTCTGTATGTACTGACCAGAGATGGGAAGATCCATGTACTGCAGGAGAAGGACACACAAACCAAACTCGAGGCATGTAGATATGGTTTCTTATTAGTCTCTGTCTTATGTCTGTAAGATTGTACTGGCTCTGCAGACTAAAAAGTTGAACCATTCAGGTAAGTGAATTACATAAAAATTGACCTAATAGCTTTTCAGTGTAACCAGTGTTGCAAGACAATTGGTGTGTAAAAGCCCAAGCACATGAATGCACCAAGAAGAAGAAGAAGAAACAACTTGTTTCCCAGGTGTGTTTGAACTTGTTTTGTGGAGTGGTATTTCTCTCATACTCCTCTTACTATGTATTTAACAGATGCTGTTCAGAAAGAACTTATTTGAAATGGCCATTAACCTGGCCAAGAGCCACCACTTGGACAGCGACGGTTTGTCAGAGATTTTCCGGCAGTATGGCGATCATCTCTATAACAAAGGAAACCATGATGGAGCCATCCAGCAGTATATCCGGTAGTATATCCTATGGAGCTGTGATGCTGTAGTACAGATAGGAGCAACATAGGCCTTGATTTCTGTTTCAGCCCAGGAATAAAAGCAGTCCAAAAAAAACCACCTGTGACTTGAAGTGAAAATTCTACCTGTACAGAGAAAGATGTTCAAAGACTTTTAGTCTCACTGACAAGTTGCTTGAAAATTGCTCTTTACACCTTAGGATAAAGTTCTTCTCTTTGATCATAATTTAACATGAAAAATGTAGACCCATTGGGATGGAGTGGGGCCTGGTGACATCATTGCAAAGAAGGGATCACTCTGTGCAAGATAGATGATGCAATTTGACTACGTATGACGGTCTTCTTGGAAAGTACTCAATCAGTCAATGTCAGTTTTAAAACATCTAGGGTTTTTTAAAACTGAAACTCAGAGCAGCCTTGTTTTGGGGCTTACTGAAAAGGTTATGTTCAATTTTTAAAATGCCACAAAGTGTTACATTATTGTGGAGCTGAGGCTCTGGAGTCCCTGACATCTAGTGAGAGTCAGCACGTCTTTTTACCTATGACTTGCTTTAACTGTTACAGTAACTGTGGCTAAACTGTTCCATGTGGGCATAAGCATTTAAAGCTGACTTTGAGTTATGTGACTGAAATGAAGGAAAATGTAGCTTTTGTTCCTCATTTTTTTGGCTTCCCAGTTTGTTGTGCTCAGGGCCTAGTCTGTCTTCTCGCTGCCACCTTTAAAGGAAGATTAACTCCTCGTATGCTGTCATGGTCGTCCCAATCGAGGCCTTTGTATCACTGTATGTGCAGCTGGGTGGTCTTACACCGTAACTAGTTGTTGCTTTTGATGCATAGCTGAGCGGTCCCAAGGGGGTTAGTGCCTGCTGAAGTTAAGGCTTCTCTATGTTCTCTTGTTAATTTCTCCGTTTATTTTGACTGCATGAGTATACAATATCTTGTAACATGACTCTTCCCCTCACAGAACTATAGGGAAGCTGGAACCGTCTTACGTTATTCGGAAATTCCTGGATGCTCAGCGTATCCACAACCTCACTGCTTATCTACAGATGCTCCATCTGCAGTCCTTGGCCAATGCAGATCATACTACACTTCTGCTGAATTGCTATACCAAACTCAAAGACAGCTCCAAACTGGAAGAATTCATTAAGGTATTGGGGGGAGGTGGAATCGTGCTACATTGTTATGTTATCATAATAATTAAAAAGAGGTAGTGGTGACATTGTAAATTCCCTCCTGTGGGACTATTAAGAGAGAGAATAATGAATTTACCACTCAGTACCTTCATCTTTGCTCCTTTATTTCCAAACTCTCTCTTACATTCTCAGTTTGGTTGGTTTGCCATCTGGGTCTGGAGTGTGCTTGCTTCTGCCAGTGCAACTGGCAAGCAAATGAGAAGTGGTTAGACTCCTTCCTTTCTGCACGGGTGATTTTTCCCTTGCATGAGAGGTACCAAGTTGTCCCTGCTCATGCTTTCCTCCTCTTACATAAATGATTACTGCTTTTGGACTGTTAAAATTTTTCTGAGGGACCATCCTTCTGCTTTTGTTCTTGGAGACAAGTGAGAGTGAGGTCCGCTTTGATGTGGAAACAGCTATCAAAGTGCTTCGCCAAGCTGGTTACTACTCTCACGCCGTGTACTTGGCAGAGAAGCATGAGCATCATGAGTGGTACCTCAAAATCCAGTTAGAGGACATCAAGGTGAGGAGACATAACTGCATGTGTGTTCTTACTGGGGAGACTAATAATTCTCTAGCCTCCTCTTCAATGAGAATACCATTTCACTGACCTTTTTGCTGAGGGTGGCGTGCTGATGAGAGCAGCAACAATACTCGCTGTTGTTGTGTTGTCACTTTCTGCTTTTGGCTTATGTGTTAGACTAGGTGCGGAAATCACAAGGTCTTGTTTTCTTTCAGATGTGGCTTTTTACAGTGCCCTCTAAGAGGAGGGAGGGTGGTTAGCTGGGGATTTATCTAAATGTTTCCCCCAGGCTACATCGAGTCTTTCTCCCTGAGGAGGAAATTGAGCAGGAATAGTGAACTAGGTGGTAATACAAAGCAAACAGTATCTGTGGCATACTCACAGCATGTCTTCAATGCATTCTGTCCTAACCTCAAAGTGGAGAGCAGAGGCCAGCGTCCTGTGATTGTTTTGTTGTCTCTCTCCACAGAACTACCAAGAGGCTTTGCACTACATTGGAAAACTGCCCTTTGAACAGGCAGAGAGTAACATGAAGCGGTATGGTAAAATCCTGATGCATCATGTCCCTAATGAGACCACTGAATTGCTGAAGATCCTTTGCACTGATTACCGGCCCTCGGGAAGTAATGAAGGCCCTGGGATGCTGGAGGGAAAAAAGGTATGGTTTGTGTTGACTGAGAGTTGTTGCTCTCCAGTAGTAACTTTGCAGTGAGTGCTTCTGCATGCCTTGTGTTGCCAGCCTGATGTTTTAGTTATTAATAATGAGAATTATTCCTAAATATACTCTGCTCAGGTGAGACCCCACCTGGAGTACTGTGTCTAGCTCTGTACGCCTTAGCACTGAAAAGACATGGACCTTTTGGAGTGTGTCCAGAGGAGGGCTACAAAAATGATCAGAGGAATGGAACACACCTGCTCTGAAGAAGGGCTGAGTGAGCTGGGGTTGCTCAGTCTGGAAAAGGGAAGGCTTTAGGGAGACCTCATTGCAGCCTTTCAGTACTCAAAAGTTTTATAAGAAAGATGAGGACAAACTTTTTTACAGGGCCTGTTGTGATGGTACAAGAGGTAGTGGTTTTAAAGTAAAAGAGGGCAGATTTCGACTAGATGGAAGGAAGGAACTTTTTATAATGAAGGTGGTGAAACACTGAACCAGGCTTCCCAGAGGAGTGGTAAATGGCCCCATCCCTGGAAACAAATAGTCAAGTCAGGTTGGATGAGGACCTGAGCAACCTGATCGAATTGAAGATGTCCCAGCTCATTGCAGGGGTGTTGGACTGGATGACCTTTAAAGTTCCCTTCCAACCCAAACTATTCAATGATTCTATGAGAAGCTCCATCCTGGTGTACTGGCAGTCCTAGAGACAGGGGACCTCTTACAGCTGTTGCTCAGGATTGATCCTTGATGTAGTTGACATTTTGTATTGTGCTGTATCTGTCCTGCCTGAGACTCGAAATGGACATTCCTCATGGCAGGGAGGAAGCACCAGTATGGCTTAGACTGATGTGGGTGCTTCTCTTTTTCTGACTGCTTTACAGGCTAATTCAGAGGAGTTCATCCCAGTCTTTGCAAACAACTCTCGAGAACTGAAAGCTTTTCTGGAGCACATGACTGAGGTGCAGGCTGACTCTCCACAGGGTGTATATGACACTTTACTGGAACTTCGATTGCAGAACTGGGCACATGAACAAGATGAGCAGGTTTGAGCTCCTCCAGCGTTGTGTTTTGATGGAGAGATTTGTTGTCTGTGACTAATATTTGCGTTCCTGCAATGCCCTTTCCAGCTGAGCATCGACAACATGAGGCAATACATACGCTGTGCTGGACAAATAGCACAGAAATGGGAAAGCAGCCTAGTAGCTGGAGGAATATACTTTTCAGGATGGCTGAGCTTGTTCTGTTTGAGTCTCATTTAAGGACAAATTGCAGACAGTACAGCCTCTATGAGCAGATGCCTTGCCCACAAAAGTACCGCTACTTGCTTGCCTAGATCTGTAAGGATGTTGGCTGTTTGGGCAAAGAAAATCATGTCCTGTTTGCTTAAAAAGGTTAAAGAACAAGTACCAAAACTGACCTCTGTGAAAGAGCTGCAAATTGTCAGGTCTTAGTGCAAAATAGTGTGTATGTGGGTGTGCCTGTGTTCCTCTTCTTGACCTCTCCCCCTTCTTTGTAGGTCAGGGAGAAGTTGCACAATGAAGCCCTCACTCTCCTGAAGAGCGGAAGGTTCAAAACAGTCTTTGATAAGGCCTTGGTCTTATGTCAGATGCACAGTTTCAAGGATGGTGTTCTGTACCTCTATGAGCAGGGCAAACTGTGAGTGTTACTCTTGTCTTTAGAGTCCTGTCCTTCCCCTCTTGCCCCCACTGGGGTGATTTCTGAGCCGTAAAGGTCTGTACCATCAATGGTAGTGACCTCTTTAGTGTCTCAAGGTGGGAACGGTAGATGATTGCTCCGTGGAAATACCTCACTGTTAAAGCAAGGCAGTTATATAGAGTGAAAAAAAGACTTTGACTTCTGCGTGAGTCTGGGGATTGCATGGCTGGGTGAAAACCTGAGGTCCCTGTAACAACTCAAAGGGCGAGATGGATTGTTGCAGCTGACGAGTCTTTCTTTCATAGTTTCCAACAGATCATGCACTACCACATGCAGAATGAGCAGTACAAGAAGGTGATCGAGGTGTGTGAGTTGTATGGAGATCAAGAGGCTTGTCTCTGGGAACAGGCTCTTGGCTACTTTGCACGGAAGGAGGAGAACTGCAAAGAGTATATTGCTGCAGTGCTGAAACACATCGAGAACAAGAATCTTATGCCTCCGCTGCTTGGTAATGACATGTGACACCCAACCCCCAGCCTCCCCTGCAGTAAAACCCCAACCCAAGCTAAAACCAGGAAAACAAACCACAAAAGACTCCAACCCAGACTAGTTTGTAGTGCTTTCTGTAGATCAGACATTAGAGAGAAGAATCAATGAAATTGGAGCCTACCATTTGAAGTAATAACCTGCTCTACAGGGAAAATCGATGTCAGTCACAGCTCCCTAGTCAGGAAAAAAGATCTGCACTATCAGTGAGATGTCTGGTACCTGATTTTTGTTCTGTCAGTGTGGGGCAGTGAAGGGCTTGCTGAAACTCCTGTTGTGCCTTGGTGGAGAACTACAATCCAATCCGCTACTAGATCCTTCCTTTGTCCCTTTTGGTCTGAGCTATCCAGACATGCTCCCAGTCGCCCATTTCTGAAAGAGGTCAAACTGAAAGAGAATCCTTAAGTGAGCTCTTCCAGTTCCATGAGAATGCCAACTGTCTTTGCCTGTAAGTGGCCTTTCCCAGGAAAGCCAGTTTGCCCTGGCAGTACAAGCATAGCTGCAGTTTTTGTGCTTGTGTTTAAACTAACATCTCAGTTGCTCTCAGTTGTGCAGACGCTGGCTCATAACTCCACAGCCACCCTGTCTGTGATTAAGGATTATCTTGTCAACAAGCTGCAGAAGCAAAGCCGCCAGATAGAGCAGGATGAGCAGAGAATTCAGAAATATCGAGAAGAAACTATGAGGATCCGCCTGGAAATTGAAGAGCTAAAAGCAAGGTGCAGGACTGTGTGCTGTTTTGTCTAGTCCTACACAAGGAGAGAACTGCTGTTTTCTTTTAGTAAAGTGTAGCTTGTCTTTCTCATGCTTCTCCATCTTGTCACTCTCTCAGTCCCAAGATTTTTCAGAAGACCAAGTGTAGCATTTGCACCAGTGCATTGGAGCTGCCTTCAGTCCACTTCCTGTGCGGTCATTCCTTTCACCAGCATTGCTTTGAAAGCTACTCTGAGAGCGATTCGGAATGTCCTACTTGCATGCCAGAAAATCGCAAAGTGATGGACATGATCCGAGCCCAGGAGCAGAAGAGAGATCTGCATGACCAGTTTCAGCATCAGGTAGGGTAACGTTGCCTATCTTACCAAGTTGAAATAAATAGAGTTTAGATTAATTTAGAGACCCATGGAGGCTGGTAAAAACAGGCAAGGCTTGAAAGTATTTTGTAAACAAGGTTTTGTTAACTGAATAGTTAGGCATTGGACTCTAGGGTGACTGCATTGCATGAAGAGTCACTGTTGCTCTGCAAAGGTGAAAGAGAGAATCTATTCTCACTTGACCCTCAGATGGGTCGAGACCTACCGGTCAGTGTGACAGCTGGTCAACAAGTTGTATAGAACAAATTAGGGAGAAAGGGAAAAGAACAGTGTGAATCGGAACGGGGACAGCACCAAAATGTTGCATCTACCTTGTGTTCCCCAAGGATGAAGTGATGACTGTGAGAATGGGACATCAGCTGGAAAATGTTAACGTATGTGGAAACTGGAACAGTTGAGGCACTCACTTTCCTGCTGAATTCAGTTGCTCATTACCTCCTTGGTGCATGGCTCAAATGTGGGGTTGAAACAGGAGCTGGAATGGCCAGTGTCAGAAAATCTAGCAGGTTCTTCTGCTACACCTAGCCCTTGCATGGCAAAGAGCCAGGGACTGACATGGGCTGCCCTGTCCCCTAAGCCAGAAGCTTATAACTGAAGGGGAGAAAGGAAGGGGGCTAGAGGGAAGAGGCTCTGGAGGCTTTTGCTGATGCTGCCGCTTTGTGTCTGGCAGCTCAAGTGTTCAAACGATGGCTTCTCAGTCGTTGCTGACTACTTTGGTCGCGGCGTCTTCAATAAGCTCACCCTGATCACGGACTTGCCCTCGGGAAAGACGGCTACGACGATCGAGGCTGGCCTGCAGCGGGAGCTGCTCATCCACACCAAGCGCAGTACCTGACCCCAGGCCCTGTCCACACGTCCGTGTTGTACGGGGTCCCTCCCCCGCTGCGTTCTCGGCCACCCGTATTTGGCTTCACCCCTTGGCCCCCAATAAACCAGACTGGCCGTGCAGTGCCGCACCCCGGCCCTCATTGACCGACCCGGCCGGCCAGTGCTCCGGGAGCGCGGGGCCTGTGGGGCGGGCGGGGCCTTTCCAGCGCCGCGGCTGGGGCGGGCGCGCCGAGGCTGCCGGTCACGTGGTGGGGGGGGCGGCGAGGCTGCCGGTCACGTGGTCAGGGC
>VYZQ01035910.1:0-12667 GCA_013400655.1 Mystacornis crossleyi | reverse complement strand
GTCCTGGCTGTGCTCCCTCCCAGTTTCTCATGCACCTACTCGCTGGCAGAGCATGGGCAAACTGAGCAGTCCTTGTTTTAGCAATAGTCAAAACACCAGCGTGTTACCAACATTATTCTCATGTTGAATCCAAACNTAATATAATATAATATAATACTGTAATATAATAATATAATATAACCTCAACAAGTATCAGAAAAATATATCTCCTTTTCAGAGGGATATTGCAGAACTTGAAGAGATACAGCAAAAGGTGGTGTAGCTGATCAGTGTTGCAGAATGACTCCTGGAAGAAGAAAAGATAAATAGATGAGGATTCCTTGAGCCTTGAAAACAAACGGCTGCTGGGGAAAAAAGGGTACATGAATGACAACAAAAAAGATTAACAGGTAATTAACTGGTTTGATGAGGATACAGTTTGGGGGTACACTTTGTGAAATTTAAAAGTAATAGAAAACCAAGTCCTTGTTCCCCAGAACATGGTTAAAGTGCAGGCTACTAAGGTCATTGACTGTCATGACTGTAAAAGCAGGGAAATATCAAAGCAAAATAAAAGAAAAAAGCACTATGTTTTTTCCACACATTGAAATCTGATCATGTGACAATATGAATTATTTATATGAAAGCTGGTGGTTGCCCAAATGTCAAAGTAACTCAAACCCTGAAGTACAGCACTGCTGGAAAGTAAAGAAACAGAAACCGTATTGTATCCACCTCATAAATTAGTTTAGGTTCCAAAGGGCAACACTTGTTTGTGCAGGACTCCAGGAAAAGCCTCTTTTAACAAGACAAGGTTTGTCTTACCAGCTACATTGGCAAAAATGGCTGTTCCCAAGCCCCAAATTGTTTTCCCTTCACCTAACCAGTTGTTCTTCTGTAATTTGTCTTGCAACAAGCTGTTCAGGCAACACAGAGGATGCACTGCACTCATTCAGGCTTCTGTTCTTCATTGCAAATGGGTTTGCATTGCCACCAGCACAAGGGCATCATCAATCAAGCTGATTTTTGCTCTGAATATCTGGAATAGGTGGCTTTCTTTCTACCATTTAGGTGTCCCTTAATTTTTGTTAGTATTGAAGTTGACATGAGAGGAAAACCAAAATGAACAATAATCATGATCAGGTGAGAAAGAGCCATGGCAACCAGACTGACCAGTGCTTTGCATTTGGAGCTAACATTTACTATTTCATTAGTAAATTCCAACATTTACTGTTGTGCTCCCCCAACAGTAGTGTGATGATGCAGCAATTGCAAAGTGAAATGCCTCTGATTTGTACTCTTTCTGAATTTTATATCAGTAATAGATGCAGTCTCTTTGAAGTCTCTGTTTAGATTAAGGAGTGCATTTAAACGAATACTGTTTATTTCATCTACTCTTATAAGAAAGATAGCAATGGAGAAAAGATGTCATCTTTTTATTTATGTCTATTGTGGGATGGGAAGTTCCTCATCTGATGAAAGCAATAATCATGATGTCAGTTGGCCTACTTAGAAAAAAGATACGCAGCAGATTTTAAACCAGCTTAACCTTTTGCCTTCTACTCATTTGTCACATTAAAAGAAAAACTCCTAGGAGCAGGATTGGAAAATAGCTTGGAATTAGTTGCAAGAGCTGCAAATTATCATGCTTGGAGTGACTTCTTTCTTGGCTGAGTCAAAAGGACCTGGGTAATACTGAACTACTGGTCCTGGAATGACGTGCAATACAAAAGCATGGGCCACAACAAATAGCCTCACCGTTCAGGTATGGAGTTACTGACAATGCCCATTTCCTCCTAAAGTAATCAGGGTGAGCCTGTGGTTTGTAGAGTATGTTGCAGTTTTCAACACAGAAGCACTGGTCTCATTTGGAGCAGTTCACTACACACATATACAGAAAGTTGTTGATGTAAGTTTTAAATTCATGAAGCACAAATGCAGCTGAGATTTTGAAATTACAGACAAGATGCCTAGAGATGCTCAGGTCTGCAGCAAGATACTGTCAACAAAACCTTATGCTGACGTAATTTTGCTGCACACATCCATTCCAGTCTCCCATTCCACTGTTTTTCTCATTCTCATTTGGTGGTACAAATTTCATCCTTCATTACACTTGACATTGTGATGCTTCTTCGAAAACAGAAGTTTCTGCTGTTTTAGCAGACACTAGGTAAATCCCCAGTAACATAGATTCCCTCGAAGAGAAGTGAAACAGCAGTTTTACCCTCCACTGTGCACACAAAGCAAGAGGAGCTGGAGGGTTGCAGCGACCATGTACTGGGCAGGCTGCAAGCTTCAGAGTATCCAGATCTTGATAATTGCCTTGTCCCCAAAGAAATACCAAATTTTGAGACAATCTGAACCACTATATGGATTTTCAAGGTCTTAGTTTTTTGACTTTTAAACCGACATTATCTTAGCCATAGCTGAGCGGGCATACTACTGTAATTCTTTTAAAAATAAAGAGCAACTAGAGAGTACTGGGAGGCTTGAGCACCTTGACAGTCAGCTAAGAGTAAAGACTCGTGGTTCATTAATCCTTTGGGTTTCATGATGTCTGTTGCTACAGTCTGACTTGCCACCTAAGGGCCTATGGCCCAGTAGCCCTCCAGAAGCTATTTGAAAGTGAGAAAATTCACTTATGTTCTTGGGAGAAAGGATGAATCTCAGATCCCACCAGAAACGGTTGACAGAGAGGACTACAAGAACATGAAGACCATTAAGAGGTAATGATGGAGGCCAGGGAAAGAGATGGAAACTAGTCTCAGCTGGATGAAACTGGACTGAAGATGAATGGAATTATTCTCAGCAGCAGTGTAAAATCCCTGGTGGGAAGACCTATAGTAGAGGCATGCAAAAGCAGAGACTTAAGTGAGATGCACTGGCAGGACCAACCCTTGACAATTTGCACTTTAAGAAGCTCTGACACTGGCTGCTCAGAGTTTGAGGTTGCCCAGGACAATGGGACCCACACTAAGAGAAAGACAGCTCTGACTTTGGATGTGTTTTTGACAATTTTCTGTGGTTGAACTATGCTTCAGAGTGATGGTATGAAGACAAGATAAGGAGGTGTGGTTGAGGAACATAAGGGGTAGAAAATGGCGGTAGTCAATTTTTACAAACGTTTGCCATCTGTTTTTATTAGATGTGCAGTATTTCCATCAGTGTACATGCCCCAAATCTTAGCACAAGGACTTGAAGCAACTAAAAGAATCACTTCTTTCAGTGAAGTACTTGGAGCTGTGTAACCTTGAATCAAAACCTGTGCATAGGAACAGAAGTGAATTTGAGAGTCAGCTGTGTTTACATTCTGTGCTATTAGCTTTTTGAAACATAGATATCTTGCTTTTACCACTCATCTGGTATAAAAGTTGGGGTTTGATCGTCTTCAGCCTTTGACAGAACGGAAAGGGAGTGCTTGAGCACAAATGCAATCTTAGGAGAGAGGAAAAAAAGGACAAAGGATCCAGTTTTCGTTTTGATGTACTGCTCTTACTGGTACACTGTTTGACCCTGCTGGCAGGTAGGCTCTGCAAAGAGGACAAAGATAGGTGTCCTCATTTCTGGAATGGCCCTCTGTCACACTGCGTTGCAGCAGCTTTCAGGCATTGCACTCGTCCGTTGTCAACTGTCGGCCTGAGTATCACTCCCATTGTGAACGTGAAAAGCTACTAAGAAAAGCAATTCATTGCTCTGAATTCACTTGACTGCTGTCCTCATCCCAGGTGGAAAATTTTCAAGGCTGTGCAGTCAGGAGGATGCTGTATCAGAGCCCCGACTGGCACAAGAGAGCATTGCAGTTTCAGGACAGCACAAAGAAGCGTGAGAACCTGCGGAAACAAGTCCCTGGTCAGACCTCGGCTGACCCCGTTTCCCCTCCCCACCACCCGAGGCTGCTTTGCAAGCTGAGCTGCTCTGCTGCTGCTCTGTGAGCAAGGCGGGTGAAGAAAATCCACGTGAGCAGAGAGTGCGGTTGTTTCCTCCTGTCCCACATAGTCAAGCCCCACTGTTACCATACAGGTGTGCAGATTCAGCCACGTCTCCTGTGGCCAGGTGGAAACAGCCCGCACAAGGCATGCATGGACTGCAGCAGGAGGTAGTGCACCAATGCCGTGCTCAGCCCCTGGGAAACCTCTCCCTCTGTGGCAGTTCCAACAGGGCACTAACCTACCAAAATCAGTTTGATGGATGAAGAGCTCCTCTACCACCACCACCACCTTTTTTCCTGCTTTGATGGTATTTGTCTGTCAGACTTAATTCCCTTTTAGAGGGAAAGATGCTGTATCCATGACTAATGGCCACTTCTTACAGATACGTTGACTGACCTTACCCATCTCAGCCAGGCTGAACCCCATCCCGACAGAAGGGCAGAGGATACAGATGGATTGCAGGGCTTCCTGAGATTTCACCATTAGTACTGTGGTTTTCAGAGCTAAAATCTTGCAGCAATAAACTCAGCAAAGTGTTGCCAATACCGCCAGAGGAACACACACAAAAACTCAGCAAATGGTATAGAGGACATGCAGAATACAGAATCAGGTTTTCATTTAAATTCTTTTCATTTCTTTATTACTAACCTAGCATCAAAACTTGCATCAAGAAAATACTTTGGGCACACAATGGGTATTATGATGCACAGAGTACCAAGTCAGGTGAAACAGACTAATCATGATTTCGATTAGTATTCTACTGTTAGCATAAGTTAAATATTTAAACTTGAATTTTTCCTCTTACTTGGGGAAAAAAAATCCCAAGTAACTGGAGAGTGAAAGTCCATGTAAATCTTTTAGATTCCATACAGATTTTCCTACTAAAAAGAAAAGGATAATTTTTTTTTTCCTTATGAAAATAGTGGCAAGAACAAACCTAACATGAAAAATACAAGTAGCAGGCTGGGGATCTCCCAAGTCAGAATCACGTGTCTTCCAGGCGAGAGGAAAACTCCCTGTAAGGCAGACAGGGAGTTTGAATTATTAAAGCTGAAGGAATAATCTACTCAGACTGATCAGAGCAGGGTTCTCTTGAGAGCTGGTGGGGTTTTTCCATTGGCAGGCAGACTATGTTTTGTACGTGAGCTGCATTTAAAGCAGTTTATTTCCATATTGCTTTCTCAAGCAGAATTTCTATTCTGCAAGTAGTTTCCAAAAAAACCTCCACCACTTCACCACCCACACACACACATGCAACACCCCCGTTGTTAGAGATGATCAAAACTCAAATGAGAAACTAAGATTAGATTCTCTAGAAAATAAAAGGTAATTTCTCTGTCACTGCACTGATTCCACAGGAAGAATTTGGGGGAATTTTTTGGTTGAAAATAGTTGCACCTACAAATACATAATGCAGCAAAATGAAAACTAGTGGGCATAGGGTTTCCCAGGCAACCTTTTATCAATTGCCTCTTTCTTCGTGATGCTGTTCACTGCAATATAAAACCTTGAACAGCTTCATCTGCTGCAGACTGAAAGAAGGGGGGTGGCAGAGGGAATCACCCAAATGAGAGGCTCATGAATAAAGGAATACTTATAAGATTATTTTGATTGCTCTGAATAACTTCCAAGCTATCTGCATGCAAAGACTGGTTGTCAAGCAGTGCATTAAAGTATGAGAAGAATTTATTATCCTAAACACTAAAGTATTTTTGGTCTCCTACAGAAAGTATATCTTATATTTAAAAAAATATTTACAGCACCCCTGTGAAATATTTCTGGCTTCTTTCATAATTCAATTCTGTCACTCACGTTTATTATAACTTGCACCTCCTGAGGTTTCACAAGAAGAAATGCCAATCACACTGCAGATATACATAAATAATCACTTTGTTGGAATCGGCCTCAAAGAGCCAGGCATCAGGAAAAGCAATCAGATGTCCTGACATTTTCTTCTCGCCAGCTGCTTTGTTTATAAATTCTCCTAGAGGAGGGGAACAGGGAGTTGCTGGAGGCTGTGCTCTCACCTTGCAACTTTGCCTTGTGATATCACAAAGGACTGGAAGTCCCAGTGAAGCTGAAAGTTTATGAAGGCTTATGTTTTGGGTAGGTATTTATGTGTCAAAAAGGTACCCACCTGCACTGAGAAAACAATCTAAAAGTCTCCAATTACTAAACACAAAAGCTTTTCAGGTTACAAGAATGCTGCTAGCCATAAGACTACCATCCTCACTGTCAAACAACCTGCATAAAAATTCTCCTGTGAATTCCTGCAGCAGCCAGATCTTCACCTTCTCTTCCTCTCCAGCACATTTCCCTGTCCCAACCTTTGCCTTTTCCCACCCCTTTCTGTCTGTTTCCCTGCATGAAAAACTGACACTTGGGTCGGTCCTGCCAAGGTAGGGGAGGAGCAGGTGCCAGTAACCTAATATCTATGGAGTCCCTAGGAAATCACAACCCTATTTCAGGAGCCCCCTTTCAACTCCCATCCTGCTACATTTGGCCTTGCAGTTCCGCAACTAAAACAACAAGGCAAACCGTGCTGTCTTTTTGTCCCTTCATGTTGCTTTGAGAAGATGGTGAAAATCTGTCCCGTATCTTGGCACATACACGCAGAAGGAAACAAATCCTTGGTTTTCTTTCATTGTCTCCTCATATGGCAAAATGGCTAAAATCAGTTGTGGGGACACAACTTTGTGGATTTCTCCCTAATGTGATTTAGATTGGACATACGGGGAAACACTCAGCTGGGAACCTTCAGATCACTAATAATTAGCAGGGAAGTAAGGGAAGGAATGAATGTTGATAAAATGAGAAGGCAAAAGCTGACACAGTACTTGGAATACTAAACAGACTAGCACTGCCTGTTCAATTACACTTCCATATTTTTACTGCAGCTTGATTCCAAACTTTATTTTTAAGTCACAAGGTTAAAGCATTGGACACAAAGGGAATGTGGCCCAAATTTGGTAACTGTAAAAACCAAAAAAGAGCAAGTGAAACAGAACACACATCACTGAGAGTTTACAACTCATGGAGTTTTTGAGACTCCCAAAGTAAAAGCCAGTAACAGTTACAGAACATTACAAAAGGAGATGGATTTTACTTGGTACCCAAACCAAACACTACGACACTATGATTTACTCCAGTTGTTTATTTTTTTGGCTATATGTAAATAGCAGAACATAGAAAGAATAAATGTTTTGACAATCAATTGAAACAGAAGACAAAGAAAATCTACTAGTCTCATCTGCAAGAGCCACGAGGGAGAGATTAAGCTACACTACTACTTGAACATTGCTAATCCATAAAGTTGTTCTGGAATATTTAACCCACTTTGCAAGACAGTAAAGTAATCCATACCCTGATCAATTTTTTGCGAGCAGCACCTCTATATAGGAGAGCATCCTGCAAGAACTGCTTCACTATGTGTTAGTCTGGAAGAGGCTGGCCAGCTTCCTGGAGGTAAAGCGCTAGATGGAAGAGATCAGGTGTATGGTCAGTATGGGTTTAGTCACTAGAGTCTCACAGGCACCACCTCTAACTGCAAAACGTCACCTTCAGAGAAGCAATTCAGTGTAGAAAGAAGCCTCACCAATGCCAATGCCCTGCCAGTGTCAGAAAGCAAAAGCTCGACTGTCTTCCACGGCATAGCTATGGAAGGCAAGGCAATAGCAATGTTTTAATTTGATAGTAATATACACAAAGTACTTGAGTGCTTCCCTCTGTTCCAGACCTCCAAGAAAACCTTTTCTATAGTAAGTAGAGATTTTGGGCATTTCAGGTAAAAAGGCCCCTCATTGCTTCAGTTTTACTCACATTTTTCTCCACAATATTTGTTGCCAGGCAGACAGGACATAGTGCTCCTGACGAAAAACCCTTCGCTGTCACCTACCTTAACTGTTATCTTCTGGCCAGTGGGTGATACAGAGCTTACACTCACAGTTAAAGAAAGCAAAATTAGAAGTCTTTTTCCTCAGTGACACGAGTAGAAAAATGTGAGATGCACTCCACGATCTAACCAATATCGCTTTTCCTTTGTAAAATGTTTCACCAGCTTATGTCGTGGTTTCAGGAGAAACAGTGCCAACATGGGTGTAGCCAAAGTATGTATTCCACACCCATCTGCATTATTCCTGATGAACTGTCAATAGTGGCCTGTTTGCAGTAGCTTCATGTCCCACGTATGAGCTGGGTGTAGTGTTTTCTTTGTCTTCATGTGATAACTACAGCCAGCCTAAGGGGGCTTATCTCTGCCAGTGGGCCATCAAGGACACCCCAGAACATTTTATGCCTCATGGGATTACATCATTCCATTGTGAAATTGCCTGGCCTTGGGGAGGAACTGAACATTCCTGCCTGTATATAGTCTGGGGCTTGGGACACCCCCACCACCAGGCATCTGGAGGGGGAGCAGACTTTCCACAGGACCACCGCTTTGGACAATACTGCAGTCATCTCTCAGCAGCACTGCAACCACTGCTTAATCGGACTGAGAGCAGCACCCTGGCTAACAGGGGCCAGGTTTTACTCTGTGGTTTTAAGCCAGCTTTCTGTATTCATTGCATGTCTTGTAATCTTTCTATTAAATTGTAATGCCAACTTAAAATCTCTTGCAAGGTATTTGTGTGGGGTAGTTTCTCCTGCTGGCTTACCTTCAAAGCAGCACAGCTTATTACAAAAAAATTCTTACCAAACACTATCTTCATTACAGCTGAGTGATCTTAACCCTTGTCCATTTATTTTTGGTATATATCTAGATGGCCATAATCCTTAAAACTCCTCTAATAATTACCTTGATTAGCTGTGCAAAACATAGTAGACAAGAGTTTTTGACATGCAGAACTCTTCACCTTTCTATCACCAGTTCAGTATTCTGAAGTACCAAAGGACAGGCCACCATCTGACTGCAATTACACAAAAGGGCATGAAATTAACAGGGGTATCCATCCTAGACCCAAAGAGAGTGCCCCTCTCGAATGCAAAATCTGGCCACTGCAAACTGTAGTACAAGGTTTCTGTTTGCAGTGAGCCAAGAGCCTATGCTACACCCTCACTGTATTTGTGGGTTTTGACAAGTTAAGGGACTTGATGCTGATTTTGGTATCCTGCTGCAGGCAGAGAGCTCTGCTGTAGGCACAGGTGTGCCTTACGCAACCAGGCATTCCAGAAGCAGCCTTCAGACACAGGCTCCCCACAACGGCTTCGTTGCGGTTGGGATTGGCATTACCACAATGGCTTAACTGCACGGACATTTCTAGGGGCTTTCATGAATGAAAAACTTCCAGACTAGAAAAAACGAAGTAAAGAACTCTTATGCTAATCCCACTCTTCCCACAGCAGGAGAAAAAGCACTTTATGACTGATTTTTGGCAGCAATTTTCCCCGGTATTGCCTGAGAAAACTGAAGAACAAGCAGTTACCTGTGCACAACCCTGGCACTAGAATGCTGCTGATGGCTCTTTCCAATTCCAGAAGCTCACTGAATGCCCAAAATCTCCTTTCACTCAAAAGCAGGATCCATTAAATGTTGAAAGAATGGACGCCATTCTGAATGTATCACAATCGGAGTTAACAGGCTTCAGCATTGTATTATTTTGCAATAACACCCAAAGAATAGTGCTGTTCCTGAGATCTACCATGATTGCTTACAAGAGAAGCAGAGCTATTTTACTGAGGGTACAGACAGGAGCCTCAAAGCTGATGGCTTTGTGGCTCTTTTCCTAAAACATCACAAAATAAAGGAAAATATATTAAAAATTGCCTTTCTGTCAAGGTAAAAAAAACTAACCTAAAAGATTATTGTGATTACAGATGATGTGCATTTTTTCCAGATGTGGAGTCTGCAGAGTTCCTAAGTGGCAGCATTGAAAATCTGTAAAACTCAAATGTTATAACAGAATTCAAACACTTCCAGAGGAAACATAGTTTTCAAATATAAAAATGAATCCTGTTTTTCAACCAAATCCTAATATTTAATATGGAAAGCATAACTGAAAAGCTATTTTTTTCAGAAAATATATCAGATTTTTGTTATGAGTGAGGACATTTCAAAGGCTGTTGAGGATATTTCAAAGGGCATTATTAGCGGTTCAAATGACTAAATGCCAGGAGCCTGTGAATTTAAAAATGTTTCCTTGCAAGGGAAATGTGCTAGAAAGCGCTGCCTCAGTCTCTGATTAAATATTTCTGGTGAAATGAAAAAATGTGCTTGATAACCACAGACTCCTGCTAAATGCTTCTCTCACCAGAAATGCTAAGGACTCATCCTCTGGACCTGATAAACCCAGGTAAGCCGAGGGACAAGCTTCCTTCTCTCCTTTTGGATACAGCTTTGTACTTGGCTCTAAAATGAGACCATGAAATAAAAAATAGGTGTCATAAACACAGGCATCTTTATAGTAGTCTCCTAATTTAATTCCACAGCATTCTGCTGGTTGTCCAGCAGTTTCTTAAGATTTCAGCATTACACACTTGGGATGCCTCTCTTACAGCAGTCTTGTCTTCAGGATATGATCAATAATAGAATCTTGGTATTTTCTACTCCGGAAAAATTTTCCTTTTGCAGCATGATTAGACATCGCATAAAAAAAGCCTTCATATGGGGCAGTAAGAGCTGTGGAACTGCTCACAGGGTGCATGTCTTCTGCTACGAAAAAGCAAGCCAGCATAATGTGATTTGATTTTCGTCTAAAAGCCAGCTCCATATCACGGGGTGTCATCAGTATCCACAGCAATGCTGAAATAGTCATGACATTTAAAACGAATTAATGCAGAAGTTATTCCTCACATGAAAATTTGAAGTCACTAATGTCTCTCTCATTTTTTGTGTGTTGCCAGTAAGTAAGCAAGAAGATCCTCTAAAAGGTCTCGTCTACAGCAGACAAAGTTAATGAACCCCCACAGGACAGATACAGCTTACACAGCAAGACTGCTTATGCTGACACAGCTTTTTACTACTGCCACAAATGAAATAAACTGTATTGACTTGTTTGTCAGAATGAGTTGAATTTGAGTATCAGATATTTACTCTGCTGGTATAAAAATGCTGATTATTTTACTTTTTACCCCACAAGCCTCACAGACATCACTAGAACTGGAAAAGATTTCGCGCGTACCTACCCAATGCTTTTCCCTCTAGCTCCTCTCTTGTCTGCATTTCAAAACTGACGGTGTTTTTGTGAGGTTGGTGGGTACCCATATGTCTTTGGGCATTTGTTGTTCATAGCCCTTAAAAATGCTTTCTTAGAAAACATTTTTTAGGGGCAGAGGCAAGACACGAAGATGGTTCTTGGTTTTGGGTTGTTTTTTATTTATTTAATGAGACTTCAGAAAACAGTTTTGGAATACAACTTGGAAGAAATGGGATCTGGGTGGAAAACTTTGGTTTACAATTTCACACATGCACAATTCTCAAAAGAGATGTAGGAACTCCTAGACGGTTAGCTGTGGACTCAGGAGACTATTTCCTTCTCCTTGTGCCTACCCAGTCTAAAACGTTGGGCTCACAGACTAAAATTTTTGATAATCCACAAGAGCAACGATGACTATCCAGAAGATTCTAATATTATTTCATAGCTTCCAGTGCATTTCTGCTCTTTCTTAATCTACATTAAGGAGACTGCAAAGACAAATAACTTTGCAGAAGTAGGAATGGTAGTAACTATAGAGGAAGTATTTGGATTTGCTGGAAAATGAGCATCGTGCTAGAGAAGCACATATCAAAAGGCAGATAGGCCTGAATTCACTGATTTTAGACTACAGGTGCTCCGTATTTTTTCAAGTTTCATAACAAAAGATGCAAACAGCAACTGCCAGAGGGAAAATAACTAAATGTGTCTTTTCAGCTTCTTTTTAATACAGTGGTAAAGACCAAGAATTCTGTCATACTTGGGAAATGCAAATTCCACCCATCTGGTCAAAATTGTGGGAGATAACAACAAATGGGATATTTGGGAAAAAAATTTGAGAGGTTTTAACATCTGTTTCAAAATTATGAAAAGATGATTCTTCTGAGAGTTCAAGTACCCTGCATACTGTTGCCTGTGACATAAACAACAATTATCCTGTTATTTAAGGGAGGACCATCCTGGTTTTAAGGAACACTTCTGTACCTCCTTATAGATCAGAAAAACATAAACCAAAGCAAATACATTTATGAAAACAAAAATGTCTCATAAGTACATGTCAACCTCAACACTTTATTTACTCCCTTCCATATACCGACTCCAGGCATATTTGTAAACTTGAGCTTTGAAAAAGCAGGATCAGGTGCCACCAACCTTCCCCAGATCCTTATAGTAGTGTTAACAGCCTGGTGATGGAAGATGTAATTATTCATGCACAAGGCCATTATACAATTTCAGGTCTATAACAAACGTTTTGTCAATTTGAAGTAAACCAACCAGAAAGAGGCTTTTTTCCACCCTGAACTCAAAAATGTTGCAAAACTGTAAAGAAAAACTACAATAAGTAAATAATTGTAATCTCCACATTCTCTGACCTTTTTCATCCTTTCTTCATGAACCTGTAGTTCCCATATTTTAAGCTTTTCTTTGGCAGAACATCACCACCTAGTGATCATGTGTGCTTACAGGAGCTTGCAGAAAGCTGATTAGAACCAGAAAACAGAAGACTGATGTGAAGAGAACAAGAAAATTTAAGTGGGGAACAATCCTTTTCCTTATTTACATTGGAATCAGTTCCTAAGGAAGATGAAGTTAGACACCCTAAAAAAAATGTAAGAAGATTTTTAGAGA
>VYZQ01035909.1:26206-37155 GCA_013400655.1 Mystacornis crossleyi | reverse complement strand
CCTTCTCAACCCCCAACAGTGCTTGACATGAAAAAAGGTATATTTGACCACTATATAATATATAGTATATAATATATACATATAGATATATAAATTCTCTGCAAGTATTTAAATGTACATCTTTGAAGTCCCTCCCTATTGCTCACTGACAGCAGCACAAGGGTGCCATTTCAGTGGTTGCTGGTTACTGTGGAAAGAGTAGAGGCAGAAGTGTAGCCATGATTGTTGAGATGACTAAAAATTTCTGCCTACAAGGAGAAGGTGAATATTTACTCTGAGAGCCTGTCCTGTAAGTTAGCCTGTCCTTGGCAAGAATCAAGAAAGCTTAGTAAACATCTGTTACCTTTGAAATTAAAGTCTGTTTAGTGCATTTCAAATGTGTAATCTTTTGAAGCCACGGGTTTGGGTTTGGCCTTTCTTGACCAATTAAATGCATATTATTTATGTATTTAAAGGAATTTAAAGTACCGTAAACAGAGGTCCTTCCTTCTTGACAGTGTCAGCCTAAATGGGGAGTAAATTTTAGCTTCTTTGATGCTCTTCCCCCTTGACAATTGTACAGATGAGCACAGAGTCCATCTTTGCATGCCCTAATCCATGAAGTATTGTTAATTCATTATCTGGTGGACTAATGAACAACAGACATTTAGTTTTTGTTCACTGCTACTTCATACTTATACTATGTTTCCCAGAAGTGAGCCACTTTATTCTAAACTAGAGTTCTGGAATTTATTATTTTTTCTCCTTGTTTGTGATGACTGCAGCTATTTTTCATAAGCAGCCCCATTTCTTTAGTTTGTGCCAGCTATGGAAAAAGGATAATGGGGGGAAAATAAATCACAAATATGACAATGGTAATAGCTGGCATCAATGTCCTTTTCCAAAGCATTGCATTTAGCTCTTTTATTTTTTTGCAAAGTGTGGACGTAATAGTTCATTGAAGCAGGTCACAGGAAAATTGACCATCTACTAAAAGATGAGAGGCACCACAAAACAGACGTGTGAGTAGCACAGTGACCACTACTGGCAGTGGAACATGATGGGAGCAAACACGGCACCATTGTCTGTGCTTTGCTAAACCGGCACCTGAGCTCCGTGTGCTCCAGGAACTGCACAACAAAAGTTTTGGTCCTCACCTTCTATTCTTTTCATACTCTTTTCTATTTAAAGAGATCTTTTACCAGTGAAAATTTAATGGTTTTGTACTTTTCATGGGCTACGCAGGGGAGAGCAAACATCCCCCCTTTTGCTTTCACTGTGTGACACTCTCACCACGGGATGAGGCAACTCCAGCTCCCTGAACTCAGTGCCCCGGGCCCCCAGGAGGGGACAGGAGAAGGGGCTGGCCGGGGCTGGACATGCGCTTCCACCACCCACAATGAGGGCTGCACTGCCAGGGCCAGAAGCAGCCCCCCTGTGCTGTCCCCACTGAAGGGGCTGAGCATCATCAACCACCTTCTCCAGAACGCCTCTGTGTAACCCATTAAAGGCTGTGTAACTGAGCTAGTAACACAGCCACTCACTGCAAGGAAGCTTAAAATTCAGTACTGAAAATTTGCTATCACATCTAATTTTATTTGTACATTTCTGTTGGATACAGCGTGATTAACATTTTTACCTCTTCTGTAGTGCTTCATAGCCATTTTTTATTCAGATGTATGATTTGGGCTGAATAAATATTTGTATTTCCCTTGCCTTTATTATCAACTGCTTTTAGAGTAGCTCATTTAAAATAAATTAGCAGAAATTAAACCTTTTTAATGTAATAGAGAGGACAGGACACACTTATACTTAGATTCATGTCTGCCTGCATCAAAACCAAAAACTCCCTATTTATAGTTTCACACCAGTTCAAATCCTGAGAGACTGCAGCTTCAGTTTTCACTGCCGGTGCACAGAACACAGGGCTGGAATCGTGTCCTTGTGCCTCCCATGGGGTTCACCATCTCAAAGGGAGGGAACAGAGTGAGCATCCAGTCCTGAGAGTCTTCTCCAGGAAGGTTCCCATCACACCTGTGAGACAATTAAGCTAAAGAAGTCAACTGCATGGTTAACATTTATATTGATTTTTTTACTAAGAAAAGCAGTGGGCAGATGTCTATAAAACATGTCTAGGCTTAATCTAGTTGGCCACTGGATGTCACTGATGGCCTCAGAAATACAATGGTAGCATGTAAAAAAAAAATACATGAACAGGTATTGAAAGCAAACCCTGTACATCATCGATACGTTTGACGGGGAAATTAACAATGTCCTAGCAGCTTTGAAAGATGTCACTACTGGAATTCTTAGGTTCTCAGTGCAAAAGTGTGCAAAACTGTCTCACTCTGGTGACAATGTTTCTTCTTGTAGTAACAGAATAAAATACCCACAGTTTTCATAAGCTGAAGCAGAACCTTGTTGTGATCACAGATAGCCAAACTCGTGAGAGATGAATTGTATCTGAACTCACCCAGGTCAAGGTCAAGTATTCTGAAGAGTTTAAAGTGAGTAAAATATTTTCTTCTTATTTATTTCTCTTCTACCCCCTTGTATATCCCCTTTAACCCTAAATGGGAGCTGCTGGTCTGTCAAAAAGAAAGCACATTTGAGCAATTCCTGAGCCAGCCTGAAGAAGGAAGTACCAAAGGTCTGGTTTTGTTGGTGTGGGAGTTTGAGTAACTCAGAACATCCTCTGGCTTTTGGGTGCTCACCCACACTGAAAGTAACTCCTGTGCTGGGGACATTTGCCAGTTGTCACTACCTTTAGATAATGTATCCTAAATTTCCAGGAAAGAAATTTGGCTTTGTTTTGGTAGATGAAAATATGATGGTGCCTTCATCCTCTGGGGTGGGGAGAAGAAACTGCCCTCTAAATCAAACTTGGACTTGTGCTTTCTACAGCCGTTTCACAATTGCTAAACATCTGCTGGGCCTGTTGGTAACTAAAAAACATTTCTGGAAAGCACAAATATGGTTGTTATTTCCCTGCATTTTCCTCGGATAAAAGTTAAATGAGGTTGCACGAGACTGAGAGCTGAGTTACTTCTCTTGGAGTGCCTCATCAAAAACAAGTGACAACTGCTAATGGAGACTAATTGAAAAATAAGGTCATTAAACATCTGAACAGATCCAGTATTGGCCATTTTTTTTTTCAGATGACAGCACAGCCATAGGCTGAGCTGAGTTCCTAGCAGTACTAGAAAGACAAGGCTACTGAATGCACTCTGCAGAGCTAGAAGGCTGCTGAAACCAAAAATTCAGGGGTTAATTTTCATACTAAGCTCACATTTAGAAAAACATGAAACAGATGTTCATATCAAAATCTGGTATTTTTCCGTAAGAACCTAACATGAAAAAGAAGTGAAGTTAAAGCATGCATGCTAATAGCTCCTTTCAAATAGTTTAGTCTTTTCTGAATGCATAGATGTTCAGAAAATCTCAGTCTAAGCAATTCTGGGTAACATAGAAAAAGTCTCTGCTGGCTTAACCTAACAAAGTAACTACTTTATCTCAACAGGAAAGAACTTTCCTCTTGGGGTGCTCTGTCTCACCATCGAATTCTTGTGTTAAATTAACTTATTAATTGGTGTGTACATGTGTCTATATATAAGGCTAACACGTGGCAAACAGGCAACCTGCACAGGAGATATGACCATGCTGAGGCTGCTCTCAGAAAGAACAATCCAAAGTGTAGCAAGAATGGTCCTTTGCCAGGTCCCTCCATGATCAAAGCTATAGCAATACTCAGACATGACACCATGAATAAGAAATGTGGCACAAATAACACAGAATCAGTGGTGCATTGTACTTAGCATTTTTCCAGCAATTTGCTGTATTAGTACTTTGGCCGTCTGACACCTGGGCAGCCCCTGGATCATGACAGGCTCTGCAGCTGCTCTGTTTGCTGTAGCTCACCAGACTTTGGATGCAGCTCCAGCGGCTACATGTGTGAATCCCTCTCTGTTTGCCCAGCTGACTTCCAGATAGACCCTGTAGCAGATTAGAGCTGCTGCTATTTTTGTAAATCTAGATAAAAGTAGAAAAAGTACATTATTATTTTGGATAAAGTCAACTTCACTGACACTAGCAGCTTTGTGAATGATACTGAAGATAGTGCTTGTGCAGGCATGTTTTGGTCAGTCTGCTCAGAACAGCTCTAGTTTAATCTAACTACACTTCAGCACTTCTACTGCCTGCAATTACTTATCCAGAACATTTTTTCCAGCTGTGTTGACTGGCTCTTTCAGAGATTCTTGACATTTTGTCTAAAGGCCATGCTGATTTAGCTGCATGAAGGATTTACATATTAGAAACCCCAAAAGGCAGAGGCTGATCGGATGTCCAGCAAGAGCTACACTGTGCCTCTAATGCCACTGATAGCAAGGGGATCAGGCCATGCCCAGCTCATCTTCCTGTCCCTGCCACTCCACAGGACTGGCTAGGTTTTGGTACCTTTTTATACACCTTTTCTAGTCCTACTATTCTTGCAATTTAGGACACCAAGATTGTACATGGTATTTGAAATATAGGCACGGGATAGTTCTCAGTTTTGTTTTTCTTTCCTAATAATTCCTTATGGTCTAGCTTGTTGTGAACTGGTGTTCTCCTAAACACATCTGTTATGGCCCCAGATCTCATTCCTTGGGAATGCTGGTGAGTACCTCAATGTCTCCTTTTTTCCCGGTGTGGGACTGTGTGTTCATTGCCATACAATTCTTCTGCAAATGCTTTTATTTTTCAGAACCTGGTAGCAAGTGTTTCCAGCTCATTTGTTGTCCCTTTTCCAATTTATGATGGTTGCAAAGCCAATTTTCATTAGTTAGGGCCTTTAACAATCTCTGGCATTTTGCTTAGGAACTGCAGGAGGTTTTAGTAGTAAAAAGTCTGGCAGACTTAAATTGATCTCTCTAGCACAATGATTATATATGGTGCAGAGTAGAGTCAGTGAACCATTTAGCATATCTTATGTGACAAGAAGGGAAATGCCCATATCTATCCTAAAACACTGCTCTGTATCACTGCAGCTGAGAGGTGAAACGGGGGTGGAAAAGAGAACACTTTCCCGTGGTTATGAAGCCATTGTGTTCATAAGTGACTCAGTCTAAATAACCGAACTCGTGGTGCTCCAAGAGCTGTGCCAGGACACACCTTTGATAAGTTACAGACACACTTGTTCAGAATTCCTGGCACTGGGTTGTGGCAGGAGCAGCCCAGGCAATGTGCGGCTCAGGTCAGGTTTGCTGCTGAGGTGTTATCCAAGGTGGAGGGAGAAAAATGATGGCAGTGTGGGCATTTGTTAATCCCAGTGAAAGAGGCCACGCATTGGTGCAGCAAGCACTGAAGTGACAGGGTGTGTGCACACAGGGGCTGGGAAAATTGCAGTAGTCGGGCAACACGGAAGGAGAAGGGGCCAGGTATTGTCTTTGGAAGGACTGGGAGACTTTGAGAGCAGCTTCATTCATTTCATATTATAAATTGATATTGCCAATCTGGGACTAAAGTACATCTCACATACTTTGCTATGGAACTTGAGACTGAAGCAACTAAGTAGGTGTTTATAAAGCAGATTTTTCCTCCTGAAAATAAGAAAAAAACTCCAACCAGTTGATGCTCTCTGACAGCTGCTAATAACCCTTTATTAATCTTATGGAGAACTGTCCAAAAATAGCTGAGTTTTGAAAGAGTAAAGACATGTACAGGAAACACCACAATGGTGTTGGGATAGCCATGGATCTGGCTGGAGCACCTCTGCTTGCCTGTGCTTTCTCCCATTGCTATTCTTGATATCCTGAATCAAGTATCAAGCCAGGGCTTTAAGCTAAATAAGATGATGATGATGATTATTAATAATAATAATAATAATAATCCTTTTGTAAGTCCCAGTCCTGGATTTAAGCCAGACTTTGACTACAAACTACAATATCAGTTGAGGAGTATGATCTCTTGTTGCATCAGCAGAAGTCCCTGCTGTGGCCTAAGTTATGACAAAACTCTGAATTCACCAGGGTAGTTTATTTCACCCATGTTACGCAGCAGAAGTTCAGTTTTGCCAGAATAGATATGTCCATGCCAAGAGCTGGGACAGAGCTGTAGAAAGAGCTGCACTGGGAGCTGCACTCTGCTCCCTGCTATGGCCCAGGTTTAGGCACAGGGAGACTGGGGGATCCTGCCCGAGCACAGATAAGACTGCGAGGCATAAGTTCAGACAGTGAGAGACTGGGAAATGTCCCGGTTGCTAACATTACTGTCTCCTAGCCTTAGCAGCAATGAACTATTGGCAACTTGAGACAAGCTGCCTCATGCAGAGGAGCTACAGGCCAAGGGAAGCTAACTATTTCTGTCGTGTTTAATTTGACCACTTAAACAGTTAATCCCTTTGCAATGTCATTTTTTGGCATAGATACCACATCTGTCTGTTTCTGAAAAGATCTTTTTACTAATACAGCTTTTTAATATATGAAACAGTTTGCATCAGATTACAGAGCCTCAGCAGTAGCAGACACTGTCTGTAGGCACCCACAGACAGACACACGGACGTGTGCAACAGAGATGCACAGTTCCTCTAAACATCTCTGCTCTCTCCCACCTCCTGGTTCTCTGAAATGCCTGGTTTTCCCTCTGTGTTCCCCATCAGAAACGAAACAGAACATGCCCCAGGCAAGTTGTATTCCTGTGTGCTAAGGTTTTCCGTACAAAATCCGAGGTGTAACAGATTACCTTTGATATTTTATATTTGCACAGCTCCTTTGCCTTCTGTTTCACTGCGTGTTTTGCTGCCTTGTTCAAGTGTGTTTAACAAAGGCTCTGCTTTGCTTTGAACCCATCCTTACTTGCAGATACTGGACATACTGGAGAGAGACCAGTGAAGCACCATAAAGATGGGTAAGGGGCTGGAGCACCTCATATAAGGAAAGACTGAAGGATATAATCAATAATAAATCATCACAGATATATCATCAATAAACCTCTGAAGGGTGGCTGTAAAGAAAACAGAGCCAGGCTCTTTTCAGTGGTGCCCAGTGACAGGACAGGCAGTGGACACAAACTGAACACAGGAGAGTCTGGCAGAACACCAGGAAACATTTTTTCTGTAAGTTTTACCAAGCACTAGCACAGGCTGGACAGAGAGGCTGTAGAGTCTCCATCTTTTGAGGAGTTCCAAAGCCATCTGGACGTGGTTTGTTGTAACTGGCTCTCAGCTGTCCTGCTGGACAGGGGGATTGGGTGACATGGCCTCCAAGCTCCCTTGTAACCTCAGCCATCCTGTGATTCTTGAAATAGGATAGAGGTCAGTCCTTGTATTAGGGTCAGCGGGAGATAGGTTTAGGAAAAGAGTTTTTCTCATCATTCTGTAGGAACTTAGTGACAACTTCAGGGCACACTGAAATGATTTAAACATTTGATGCAACAGACACTGCAGTAGAAACTATATAAGAAAATTACTTTCATGATTAATATCAACATGCACAACCCTGATGCTGAAGAAGCAACAACTGGGACCAGCAAAACAGGCAAGAACAGCAGTGGATTTCTCTTCCATGATTCCTCTATTTATTCCTTCATGAAAGTGATGAAATGTCAGCTGTTTTTCCACGTGTGAGAAGGTCTTGCACAGAGGACTCATGTCTAAGAACATGCACGTGGTGTTTTTACAGCAAAAATAATGTTGTTTTGCAATGCATAGGTATACCATATTTTTATTAGGGCTCAGAGAGTTTAAAAAAACAGCTGAGAAGACATGCCTGTATGTCTTTTTCTCCCTTCTTTTCTAAATGGTTTAATTTAATTTTAATCTGTTTGGAAATAAGAACAGAAAAAGAAAGGGAAAGGGAGAGGGAGAAGAATGTAGACAAAGAGGGGAATGAAAAGTGAGCATAATTTAAATAGGAAAACTGAGTTTCCTCTGCACCTTGGATTTATTGTGAAAAGACTTGTCTTTCCGAAAAACTGATTTTTTTTTTCAAGTACATAGAAGTAATGGGCCATGGGAAGGTTATGGAGTAACAGAGTAGCTAGAGTTGTCTGAAAAGACATTTAATTTGGAGCTTGCCAGATACCTTTCTGGCAACTCAGTATTAAGGCTTTTATATACTGTGGGGTGTATCTTGTTCCCTGGGTCAAATTTGGGTGCATTCTTTTGGTGGAATGCATTTTGTGGCAGCTGAGACATATTATTCTCTGGCTATGTCTTGTGAAAGTAAAAGAAGCAGGCAAAAAAGATGTTTTGAGATAAAATCTGAATGGAGATACTGGGTTTTAGACAGCGAGTACAGAAACTTGCTTTCAAGGGTTAGAGAAGAAAAAACGAGCAAATCTGCAAGGCAGAAAAAATTATTATTATATTGTTAATAAACTGTTATTATAACAGAAAAGAGTTATTAAACTTACACCAGTTGATTTGCTTTCTAAATGAACATATGTAAAATTTTCATTCTTTTCCATGTCCCCAACTGCAATACCACATTATTTAAGTATTTATATGCATCTTATAAATGAGCCGTATTTGACATATCATTCACTATTCTATGTTGATTCATTGTTTGGGCTCTAGTAAGTAAAAGAGAAATTCTTTACAGATTGACTCCAGTTATTTTATTCTGAACTCCTTAATATGTTAGCTGTGTATTCTGATTCCAGTGACTTAATGGTTTCTATTAAACACTGAATAAAAACCCTCTAGGGTTCTATTTAGAAATGCATGACTTATTCAGTGTGAGGTATCTGCAGATGATTGATTAAAAAAAACTTTACAGGCTGAGGAAAACTTTTAACCAAGGAAGAATTTTAAAATAATTTAATCTCTGAACGTACAGTGACAAAATCATTGGATTGTTTCAAATGTCAGTGAAAAAGCTTGTATGTGAAACTAACTTAGTCTTTATTACATGTTTGTTTCATAAATTAGAAAAAAGATCTAAGGTAAAATGTTCAGCTCATCTGGTTTGTAACAGAAACCATTACTATGGTGGATAGGGTACAAAGATGAGCTCATTCAAGAATTCTTCTGAAACAGCAATTTATCATCTAGGTAATTTTAAAGGTTTTTCATGTCATTGCAAAGGTGGCAGAAACAGGCTTTTAAAAAGATATTTTCTTCTAATCCCCTGGTAAGCTGGTGCTTATAAAGGAGATTTCACTAGTGACAGACTTCCCATCTTGTAAATATCGGGTAAAAATTTTCAACATAAAAGTCTGAAATGTATAATAGAAAATTGTCTCTTCTTCCACTAAACGAGGATGACTTCCAGTATCATTAGTAATTGTTACCGAGAAGATTCTGTTTTGGATTATATTATATATACAATGGGAATTTATTTGAGGTTTCCCAAGTTTACTGGTTCCATTCCCATGAGCTAACAGACAGTAGATCAAGTGCTTTCCAGTCAAGTATTCCCATGGCAAATATCCACCAGTGTCCTTTTCATCTGATCCAATGGCATAGTGCCCATTCTTCTGCTTCATCACTCTCTTTCAGTGCTGCAGTGTTCCAGGAAAGGGCCATACCATGTATGAGACTATGTGGGAGACATTAGGCCTAATCTTTAAAACCTTATGGTTCTGTTTCGGGTTTTGCTGACCACTGGAAACAATTACAGCACAGACAACACATGGGAATGTCTGACAGCTTCTTCAGCCCCTTTGCATTCAACCCCTTGGTGAGCCTTTAGGTTTTTGACTGCTGCAATCACAGTCCAAAGGCTGTGTTTGCACCAATATCCTGGAAATGAGGAAGAACCAGGCAACAGGTGGTCAAGGTGACTGCCACTAGACACATATCAAATAGGTAAAATAGAATGTTAATCAGATGTTTTCTTATTTCTGTCATTTTGCCAAGCAATCCTTTAACAGCCACCGATACCTAATCATCTGCATTTTTTGTGCTTGCCAGTGCTGAAAGCTCGTAGCCTTCATGATGGTTAAAGTTATCACATCTTTATAAGCATAACTAGTAAAGTTTACTTGCTCCTCGGAAAGCTTTTCATAATCTTGGCTTTTACCTAACGGTTTTCAAAACAAGATTTGGGCATCCATAGAAAGTAGAAAAATAGAAGAATTTAGGTGAATTTACATGCAGTACTTCCAACAGACAGCATACTGTTAATTCTAGAGAAACAGCATCTGTGCAGAAGATGCCTTCACCAGTAAGGAAGTGTTTGGTTCAGGAATGTACAAATGCCATAAGAAAGGTTTATCAGTTCAGAGAATTCAGGAGCTTTGGAAGGATGTTTGAAGATGAAAGCTGAGCGGCTGTGGAAGTGAGAGACAAGAGAACTGAGCAGTGTGAAAGAGGATTGAGGAAACCCAGCTAGGCAGGAAACCAAAGCTGATGGAGAGACAAAAAATTTATGAGCAATTTCTAGTAGAGAAAGAAAAAAATTATCAATTAAGAAGACAGCATTTATTTTCCAGACTGACTGAAAATTAGATTTTGGAGGTTCTACCATTTAGAAGTAGCTACTGCAAGTGGGACAATGAAGTGTGCTGCCATTGGCATGGCTCAGGAATAAAGCTTATGAGGGCTGGGTACCTTCAGCCTTTAGCTGCCTTTTTTCAATGGGAAAGACAAAAATCTCAGATCTTCAAATCTTCAGGGAGATGTTTCTTCATTTTTCTCAATGAAAAAGTGTAAGAAACTATAGCAGCATGTGAATATGGAGCTATTTTTAAAGCCGAGCACATAGTGAGCAGATGCTACAATTCTATCTAAAATAGGATCTAGAAGGACTCATGTCTAACTGCTTTCATTAGTCACAATCTGTATGTGAATTTTCCATGATGTTTCTCACGTCCTGGGTATTTGGGATGTTTCACATCTTGTGAGACTGGCAGGATAGAATCAAGTGAGACCAGCCATGTGATAGCTGAACAGGATAAATGCTGAAGAGAAGAAAAGTTTCCAAGTTAATTAAAAGGAATAGGTTTAAAAGTATATAAAGTGCAATATCAAAAGTGTGGTCTCTGTTTAT
>VYZQ01035909.1:829-25211 GCA_013400655.1 Mystacornis crossleyi | reverse complement strand
CAAACATATATAGCTAAAATAAAATAATGTGGAATCCTGTTCTCTTTGAGCATGGACCTTGAATGAGACAAAGAAAATGTCTGGCTTGTTTGTAAATACTATTTCCAGAAGGATTCAGAAAACCAGCACCTTGCTATGACTTGCCCAAGCCTCTCCCTATATTATTCCTTTATAAAAGTAGTAGAATTTTGCACACAGTCTCTTAGCACTCCTTTCTGTGAAAGGTTCTAGGTACTCCTATTACACTCAACAGAGGCACTTGTTTAATGTATAACTGCACAAAAATGAAGCAAAAAGAATAAAATGAGACTGGCCAAACTCTGTAACTAATCTAACGTTTCTTTTGAATTGTGAATGATGATCCATTCTTGGCTCAAGAATAATATAAATACACATTCCTCAGAGGAGAGATGAAGGATTGATGTGGATTTTTCAAGGTGGTTTTTTTGCAAAGAGGACACCTTGTTGAAAATGATTAAATAAATTACAGTGGGTAGGTGTGCATTCTGTTTCTCTTGCTAAAATGCATGAACAGTGACTGCTGTTGGTAGGAAAAAAAAGATGGCAGCTCTTCAGGCACCGAATTCATAGGCTGTTTATAATTACACACAGTAGTTATTGACCTGCTACTGGATCCCTTTTCTCTTGAGTTTACCCTAACCAGCACTGCATCTTCCCCGAGCTCTGTCACACACCCAGGCATCTCTCTGCTTTAGAAATGGGGGTTTGCAGTCCTCCTGTTGAAGGCTTTGGGGCCAGTGTTCCTCTTGCACTGGCCCAATTGCTTTGGTGTGTTTTTTATCTATAGCTCCAGTCTGTTCAGTCAGTTACGGCACAGTTATTTTATAATTTAGATAGTGTAAAAAATGTAATGAGAAATGCAAAGTCAGAAGTGACTTGAACATCTTTAATTGCTGTTATTCCTTTATTTCCCTTGGAAATCCTTTGCATTTAGAAAGCCAAGGTGCTTCCTCTTCTGTTCCTTGCTAAGCTTCCCCTTCAGAGTCTGGCATCACTCCTTTACTTTGAGGCCTTTCTTCCTGCTTCACTTTTTGTCTCCTGTCATACTGCTCTCTCTGTTTCTCTTCCTTTTTCTTTTTTCCTTTTTTTTTTTATTGGTGAGAGATTCTTTCGTTTTGAACTGCCTCAGCCTCTCTGTGAAAGGATCAAAGCTTCACACTTTGCTCCGTGTCCCTTTGCTCCTTTGCCTCCCCTCACTTTCTTTCCACCCTTCTGCTCTTTCAGAATTCAGAGATGAAAAAATTGTTTCGTCCAAAGTGGAGCAAACCCTTTGCATAAGGAAATTCTCTTCAAATGGGTGATTAACAAAGTTGAATGGCTACCAAGTATTAATCCTATGCCAAGCATCAGAATTTTTTCTGTCACCACCTTTAGGTTTTAATTCAAAGTAAAAACAAATATAAATGAGACAGTAATAAAGTCCTAGTCTCTGAGAGTAATATTTGATCTGACATGAATATAATATGAAACCTAGTGCTTAAATTACACATGGAAGGATGCACTGAATCATAAGGCATGTGACAGTTTCAAGCCCTGTGAATCTTCTCACCTGCATCTTTCCTGCATGTTTGTACATCATTTACTGCCTTCTTTTCCCTGGAGTATGGAAGTGGGATAGCATGTTTTACCAAAGTGGGATCTTGAAAGGCAACGTAATTGCATTTATATGGGTTTTCCAGTAAGAATTCAGACATTCCTTGGCTAATAAACTTATTTAGCACATGTGGTAATGTGCAGGTGTGCATTCTTAAACAAGCAAACATCAGTTTAAAATGAGTTACACAAAACCTGTGAATACAAGATGAATCTTGCATACTGTGAACTTCCATATTGCTTTCTTTTATTGTTCTGTGTGTCTTCTTGAATGGAAAGAAACTTAATTAAAATTATAAAGAAGCATTTCAACAAAGGAAACTCATTCCAGTGGCTCTTTTGCCACCTTACTGTGCCTGAGATAAAAGATTCTCCAAGATGATTTTGTACATACTCAACCTTATTTGTGGTTGTTTGCCTACCATACCCAAACTGTCTTGTCATTTGTACTTCTCTTTGGCTTTTTATAAAGAGGTGTGTGCCTTTTTAATACCTATTTTTGGATGTCATCTGACTGGAGACCAAAGCCAAGCCCTGCATTTTCCTGCCTCAAACACCACAGCATGAGAAACCCAGCGATGACAGCAAATGCAAAGAGGCCACACTGCAGCAAGGATGTTGCTGAGAGGGTGACGTGTTGCCACAGTTCCACCCTCCCTTTTTTTGTCTCAGAGTGTCTCTCCTGGCCATATCAGCTGCAATGCCAATGTATCAGCCATGGTTTGCCCTGTCCCACCCCTGCACAGGGCAACTCAGCTTTATAAAACCTTACCAGTCTCTTCACCAAATCAAACCACACTCCGTGTCCCTAGGGTGGGACTAGACTGACCCACATGGCTCTGCACTCCTCCTACCCTCCTTGAAACTCTGAAAAGCCGTGCCAGAGGCAGCACAGTGGCTGTGTGCTGTATTTTGCAACATTTTCTCCTATATTACAGGGCTTATCTCCACTCTGATGTCCCAGTCTCAGCCAAACGTGTGTGAACACAGCTGTGAGGTCAGGAGGAACCAGGGTACACTGTGGAAAGGTGGGGGGTCCCTGCAGGCCCCAGCACAAAGCTGCATTTGCAGTCCTCATTCCCGAGGCGATTCCACTGGGCAGAACAAAGGCAGACCTCGCAGGTGGCAGCATCTTCCACTTGTAATTCCATTTTCTGTTTAAGAACACGTAACATCCTGGGTTAATAGCATGCACAAAAGTCAACAGGAAAGAAACTAATGGATAAACTCATCACAGAGGGCAGTAAACAATCCCAAATGTAGGTCTGCTTCCAGCCCCCGCGCTGCATCCATCTTGGCATTCTTCAGCACCAGTGGGAGATCTCACAAATGTTCAGGGAAAATAAGGGGTAGGTTTTAAATGCTCGTGTGAGATTTCAGTTCCCTGGAACCTGTTTATCTAAACCAAAACAAACATTATCTTCAGTGACTTGTGCTTGTGACTTATTTCCCATGCACACCATAGATTAGTAAAGCCTGGTTTTGGATTTGTTGACATTTAATAAAAGCTAGACACTCCAGGGGAAAATAAATAGTTTTTGTTCTGTAGCCATAGCTGGATTTCCTTTTGGTTGGAATCTTAGCTGGGTGCTCGTAGCATTTATATTCAATTAGAATCAAACACGCCAAGAAAACTGGAATCCAGACCCAGGTTTGTATCTGCGCATGGAGATCATCATTCCATCATATTCTCACATGCATCAGGAGAAGAAAATATATTCATATTAATTTTGCTCATATTAAAATCTTTTAGGAAACCTGGCAAAAATACAGATTTGCATGAGTAATCAGAACAGTCATTCGGAGGTTTGGAA
Organism: Mystacornis crossleyi; assembly: GCA_013400655.1. Classification (NCBI taxonomy): domain Eukaryota; kingdom Metazoa; phylum Chordata; class Aves; order Passeriformes; family Timaliidae; genus Mystacornis; species Mystacornis crossleyi. The sequence continues at coordinate 21,783 of VYZQ01035909.1, read as the reverse complement.
ATTGAATCATTGACTTAATCCATATGTTTTAGCTCAGATCTCTGAAACCTACCATGATTCTTCTGAGATGAAAATAAGGCAGTTTTAAGAAAGTCAACTGTAAAAAAAATAGATATGTTAAACTTTGAACTGTCTAATAATAAAATATGAAGCAAAATAGGTCTACTAGCAGCATTTGAAAGACAAGATATTTATTGTAAGGTTAAGCTAATGCTAGTCTCTTGGATTTTTATTTTACATTTCATAAAATTCGACACGACCCTTGGGATCTAATTCTACAGTATTATTGGTGGGAGAAGATCTACATGGTGGCATCACCACTCTACCTGTATTTGTATTCAGCATTGTAAGGGTTTAGGAAAATGACACTTAAGAAGGCTGTAATACCCATTAGCAAGTCCTTTCACAGCTTTCAGGTCTGGCCAAACAGAAGTGTTAAAACACATTTTCACCTAAGAACATTCTTATTGATCACTTAATGGCATCAGGAGGCATAAGACAGGAAATGAAATTATTCTAAAGTATGCCTTTAAAAGTAAGTGTTTTATGGGCATTTAATACAATAGATACATACACGTAAGCATGTTCATAAACTCTTCACATTCAGTGCTAATTTTAGAAGCATCAGGTAGAAAATATCTTCTCCTTTAAATGATTTATAAGGTTCATGTGCCAAATAATCTTTAAAGTATGCGTGTTAAACTGAAAATGTATGTTACACTTTACTTGAACCCCAGAGTTCCTAGCGTTACTTCTTGTTTTATCAAAACTTGAGAACTTTTCTCAGATTTGCGTTCTATTTTAATCATGTTTTTTTCATTTCCATTATCCTGTGATCTGCTGCAAACAACAAACTCTACTTACTGCTGCTAAAATAGGCTGCTCTTACATGAAAGGCCAGCGCTGGTAGTGAACTGGAAATGAAAGGTTTGTTCCAGTAATAAGAAAACCTTTTTCTTAGAACTACTTTTTTCTACTGTCTCATAGTGATGGAAAGATCAAACACTATTTTAAACACAGTAGTTCTATACTTCAGCAACAAAATGCTTCTTTATAACGTGCAACCAAAAAGAAAAAAAAAGTCTGTTGTTCAACAGTCTCTCTGAAAATGATTTGGCTTCTCTCATCTCTGTGCATAATGAACTCCAAATCTGTGCCTTCTTTCTTTGTAGCTGCACATGCAGCCTCCCCCACACGTGTTCCCACCATCAGACATTGAAGTCCTAGGCTAATAGCAGATCCATGGTGCTAGTACATGTTCCCCTGGGATTTGGAAAAAGCCTTTAAATAGATTTTTATTGATTTTAAAGAACAAGGTCATTTTGTGTTAATAATGGGCATGCACTAGGCTTTAGATAATTGCTTTATGTAACTTAAAGTTTTGCCTTTCAGCTAAATAAACACTGTATGTGTTCACAGGTGTATTGTCCTCCAGGGCATTCTGCTTTTCAGGGTGGCAGCTGCTGCCAAGGTGTTGCTGATACAGCTCTGTGTATAATTTATTGGAAACAGGTGCTGGCTTATGATGAAGATAGACAGGAAACTAAAGCAGACAACATGTTTAACCACCATTAAAAAAGTTCAGGTTCAGAAAGACAATGTGTCTGAGATGTTTGGTTGATGTTGCCAGTGTCTTAGTGAGAGTTTGAAAGCTCCCAGAAATCACCATAAGGAACAGATTGTCCAGGAACTGCAGGAATTGCACTCTAACGAGCATTGCATGTGATGGCGCCAGTGCTCGTTGATTACACAAATCCTGTCATTTTTAACTAACAAAAATTACGGAATGTATTCCCGGGCTGATGCTAAAAATTACTTTGAAATGAGGTTAATACCTAGGGCTCTCGGGCTGGGGATGCTGTGTGGGACATAACACTTGGCACAGGGACATTTGGGCCTTTGCAGGATTCTAAAATCTTTTCTCCCAGACTTTACTGTGTGAGGACTGTAACAAATAACTGGGAAACACTAATACATTAAAGCAAAAGTGGAAATCTGATTCAAATTTACAGAGAAAGGACACCCCAGAGCAGAGTTCCTCTGCCACCAGTAGCTGACTCCAAACTCGTGTACTGGATAAGGCAGATGAATGTGAATGTTGTGGGAGCTGCTGCTTCAGTCCATCAACAGAACACAGTGAGGGAGCAGCAGAGCAGAGAATAGATCCAGCACACATGGGGATAGGTGGAAAGCCTTCCTTTGGCCTCAGAGGGCTTTGGATTAGATCCCAGGAGAAAAAAAAAAAGAACTTCTTTATTTTCTGTGGCCAAGTTAAACCATTAAAATTATTTAAACGTTGCTTTTTTCCTCCCCTCATCTTACTTCCCTTTGCTTTTATTGTAGCTTTAAACAATTTTTTTTTTAAATAAGAAACTTTCAATAGGAGTTCATGAGGATGTTTATTCATGGACAGCAGTTTGCATATTTTAGCAAGTAATCTCCAGTTTAATCTCTAGTCTCTATAAGATACATATGTAGTAAATATGCATACTAAATATTTTTAAAAGAAGTTGTTAAAGTGTGCACAGTTCTTAAACCTCAAACCTTAAATATCTCAATGATTTACATTTAAAAAAATACCCAAAGGCATCAGACCACATTATGGACTAATAGCCTGCCAAATTTCATTTTTTTGAAAATGTTTGAGTTACAATATATGAGTGTAAAAAGGCAACTGAAACAACAAAATTTGGTCGAGAAAATATTGACCCCAGGCTGAGACCTTGTATGCCAAAAATGTTGATAAAACTTTATACCGACCCTAGCAGGCATGTCATGTTTAATACTGGCAGTATATGGAAAAAAGGTTGGCAATTTAATGCTTGTATTAATTTGAAAAACTTTTATGCACTGTGTATAAGCTTTTACATTACCATTCCTAATTTGTACCAGCCTTCCTTTTCTTTCCCAAAGAATAAATGAACTACAGTAGTGGGGATAGAGGGGCTTGCAGAGAAATCCCCCAAACATATAAACCAATGAAGCCATTTGCTATACCCCACCCAAACCCACATACCTGGCTTGGCGTGATCACCCCTTCCATCTGATGGATAATTCCATTTTCACGCCATTTACGCTTCTGCATTATTTTTTCACATAAATTTTTCATAGGAAAGCAAATAGTTGAAATGAAAATAAATCTGTTTAAAGGAATATATGTAGAAAATCTTTATTTATATTGAAACCTCTTCAAATAAATATTCCGTTAACAAACTTGTGTAAAGAATGATAATGTTTCATGCTCTACCAAGTGATGAAATACAATGCCAGAAAACAAGTGGAGAAATTCGATGATTGATTATTAGACTCCTTAAGCAAATAAATGTGCACTAGTTAATGATAGCTCCTTGTGATGGGAGTTTCAGTGCATCAATGCTCTCTGAGAAAATAAATGAATGGCAGGAGTCAACCAACTCTCCACCCTAATGCTTTGCATTTTAGAGGTCTCCTCTCTACCACCAAGTTACTGTGAGAAATGTGGTGGTTTGAGCTCCCACACAGTTATGTATCAGTGATGAAACTGCACTGATCGAGCTGTAAGTGCAGCGTGGAACAGGGGATGAACAAAGCCCCCCAAGGCTGCGCTGTGGTCACACCTCCTGTACTCAGCAGGGAGGGATTGTGAGGGAGCTGTGTCATGACCACATGTGAGCAAGTTATGCCCCAGTGATTACACAGTGACTAAAAAGGCCCCTGCTTGATTACTAAACAAACAAAACCAAACAAGCCCCACAGGATCAACACTGTGGCAGCTGAGAAGGGGCTGCACAGCCCTTTTCCCCGCGCGGGCTTCAGTCATTTCAAAACACATATTCCCACTTACACACCCAGGTTACGTTCTAGGTAGGTAATGGAAATAATTACAAAAAGGATAATGCAGCCATTAAATATTTCATTATAGCCAGTGACTGTTCTAGGACACATAAACCCCTGGTGTGGGCTGGGCACATCTGCTGACCTTGGTCTTGCTGGTTCCAAATCGAAGCTAATTGACTGGAGTGTCTTCCAAGATTATGGAAACCCAGCTTGCAGTCCACCCTGACTCAAATCATGAGGGAAACTCGTTAACATTTTCTGCCAGGACTGTTCATCCTTCATCTGAAAAGGTTTGGGACCCGGAGCAGTGGGTGATGGTGTTTGGTTAGAGGCACACAGCCCACACTGTGATGACCCCTCCTCACATCTCCTTGGGTTTCCTTAGGCACTGCTGGGATCATACTCAGATGGAATTACTGGGCAGGGCTGCGGGTACATCAGGTGCCCTCCCGGCTTCTTGGTGTTTTACAGTAGGTGACCTGTTCAACATGGTTGAATATTACTCATTTGAATGAGCAATTACAAAACAATAAATGACCAAAATTCACTTCTCAGAAATCTCAGTAGACATCTGTGAAGATTTTGGTAACTCTTCTTTCAAAGTGCTATTCCTGGATACTGCCATTTTCCAGTGCTGTGGGACTCGAAAGTTTTGCATGAGGTATTTTATTTAGCATCAGGTTAGATGCATTATATAAAATATATGAATTAATCAAAGTGAAAAAAGAACGCTTCAGTTTTGACAAAGTGAAATAATTCTGTGAACATGGTTTAGATTGTTTTTCACTGACAATTTTCTTCATTGAACATTTGGAAGTGTTGGAGTTTTGTTCCAGTTTGGAACAAAGCCATATTTCAAGACCTCGCATGAGATGGATCTTCTATGTTTGACATGGCTCTAATTTGCATATTTTTCTACTATGAATGGGAAAAAACCCAAAAGGGCAAACAATGGCTCCCCTGCTCCTCTCACTGAGCCTTGTCAAAAGTGAGCTCCACTCAAGCAATAACTGCAGTAAACTTGTGATTTATACCAATCATTCATATTTTCATTTTCAATAAATGAAATCTTCATGCTCCCAGAACTCTTCTCATGCCACTGGTATGTAAAATTCAAAGCTTACTCATCTTCAGTCCCAGCAGAATAACTGAAGGCAGTTATTTTTTCCTTCTCCCATCTTCTTTGTTAAACAGGAAGCGAGTATATATAAAATACAAAAATAAAGAAAAATTCAGAAATCCTGAATCAATAGATATAGAAGGTATCACTGAGGCTACATAAAAGTGCAAAAGGTAAAGTTTTTTGATTACTTTGGACAGGGACAGAGGAGTGTGGCAGAAATAGTAGAATGGTGATTTGAGCTGTCTCTCTGGAAATGTGCAACACCTTTCTCTTCCTCAGACCTGGTGGAATTCATGCCAATGTCACAGAGCTTGACTGAAGAGTGAGAAAATAGTTATGCCTGGAAATGAATGGAAAAGTCAGTCACTCCTAGCTGTACACTGAAAACCTGATAGCAGACAAAGAGCAGGCTCCGGGCAACTTCAGAGGTATGGACTTCAGAGTTCCTGGAATTTAAATAATGTTACTGAATAATACATGTTTATCTTAGAGATCATTCTTAATTTGCCTGCTTTGAAGCCTTTAGTCCCATTTTCTGCCCTGCACTGCCATGAAAGCCAGGAGCATCTCTCAGAAGCGTGGGTGGCTTTTGTGGTGTGTGAAGCACGTGGGGGGCACTGGGGAGCGTTGCTCCATGTAGCGGTTAATAGATAAATGCTAATGAGCTAATGAGCAGTAGACAAAGAATAACAACCAGCATCTTGTCTCCCTTCACAGGCACTGGGGACACATAGGAATTTTAATAATAGTAGGGATTCCCTATATAAAAATGTTTGTGTCACCTCACCTGTAAATGTTGACGTTGCCATTTCCCTTGAGGTGGTTCAGGGCTCTGAGAGGTGACTGCTTCTCTGTCGTGGTTGAGATTTGCACAAGAAATGCTTCAAAAACTTCTGCTGCATTAGTGAGTCAGTTCAGGAAATGGATCTTGGATTCTGAGGAACAAAAGCAGAGGAGAAACTTCATTAAAATATGCATTTCTATTAAAATTCTAATCACTTCGAATATTTATGTATTTTAAAAATTAAGGCTTGTAGAAAGGAAAATGTGTGGCCTTCTCCATCACGACAAAAATACCGAAATCTACCCATTACCCTTGTATCTCTTAGTGGCCATGGAAATCATAAAATGCTGCCTCTTTATTTCAATAGCAAAAGGCATTTTGCATAGGGCGTGACGTATGAACATTATTTACTTCTGGATTTATATGTACACAGTAACCAGTTACATGTTTGCAACAGCTCATTTGCCTCAACATGTCTGCAATGTGAAGCTCGTGAATTATGCATATCACTGGTGCCAGCAGTCTTAAAAAGTGATTAAAATTCTGAAATTTATGTCTGTAGAAATGTATCTGTCCCCACAAGACCTGCAGAAGAGGCTTAAATCTAAAGAAGATTTCAGGAGATCAGATCTACTAGATTAAATGATTCTGCACTAAATTCAGTGACTGCATAAACAACACAAATCTTTTCTGAAGGCAGTGGTCATTACACAGGCTTATTCCACAGCTCAGTTTACTTTTCAGTGCTCAAGATGCTTGAAGAGGAGTTCACATTTACACAAACTTTTGTTCCTTTTAATTTCAATGTCGTAGTTTAATGGACACATTAAAAATATCCTAATACCTATTTGGACTAACCTACTCTTTTGCATAATAATGGAAATACATTAAAAAAAAATCAAGGACTTTTTATCTGTTTAGGACAGGGTTAAATGAATATCATACATGTCAGACACAATCCTCCGAACAATTTTGCTAGGACTCCCTCATTGTCCCTGCATTCTAGATTATAAATATAAAAACAGATTTAATTTTTTGGTACATACCAGCTGAGCTTAAGGCGAAGAGAGATGATGTCATTCCATAGGTCCCAGTCCATCTCATCCATACAGAAGTTACAGTGTGTTCTCCATGAGTGCTATCTTATCTTGAAGTCAAAACCATCAGATTTTTTTGGGGAAAAATCCTGATTAACACATTATGTTTTAAGCACTTATGAGAATTATGAAATGGAATAATTTGTCAGAAATGTGACAAAATAATTGTCAAATTCTTCATCTGCTATGTATAGCATGGGAGAGGATGGAAAGTTCTATATCATCCCCCTTGAGATCATATCAAATGAGTTTATCTTTTTATTATCTTATTTTCTTGGTAAAGGTTGGGCCATCTTCACCAAAACACAGGGCAGCAGAGAATGGGAGAAGGTGCCTAATTCATGATCCACCCACTTTTCAGGCAGCTTTTACCTCTTTCTCACTCCATCACAATGCATTTGTGAATGATTTACTCTTCTTTATTTTTCAAGTAGGAACAGTAAGACCAAGTACACGTTTTGCAGCAAATAAAACATAACTCCACGGAACCAAGTCCTTAATGCTTGAAATCCAAGAACAGCGGAGCAGAAGGTGCACAAGGGTCCAGGGGGGCAGTGCTGGTGGTTGGAGCTTTGGCATTTCTGACACACAGAAACATCACCAGCACATCAGGCACTTGCAGTCATCTCACACTGAGCTCATGGAGCTCATGGCCAGGGAGCTTCAGAGCTGTACCAACTGCTTTGTGCTCTCAATGGCTCAGTACGATCCCTAGCTCTGGATTTCTGCTGCCTATAAAGCTACACAGTTCTTGTCCTTATTATTGGCTAAGACATTTCTTGGAAAAAGATTTTATTCAGTGTTCAGAAGAGGTCTCTCCTGCCTGAAAACTTACTGTTTGGGCAGAGTCCACAGAGGTGGTAAAAGAAAACTCTTCTCTGAGTTCTCGGCTGGAGATACACTGAGTTCTTTCTGGCTGATTTGAAAACAGCAAAGAGAGGACCAACCTGAAATTACACCACAGGAATAAAATTCTCCAGGGACAATTCTACTGACAGATCTATTTCGAAATACTGCAAATTCTGGCTGTGTCCCATCACTCTCCAGAAGCTCAAAAGAGCAGATGTCCTGAAGTGGCTAAAGCAGCACGATGACTCCCCTACACCACAGGATCACCAGATGTCCTCTGCAGGCAGCTAAAGATTGCTTCTCAGTGCCGGGCCAGAGGAAAGAGCTGGGGATCTGGCACAGCTTTAGAAATTATTTCCCTCATAAGTGTATCCTGTGGTTTTTTCTTTTCTCCAAAAACTGAGTTGTTTGAAAATAAAGCCTTTAAAATAACCAGGCAGAGATGAGTGTGTGGCCTCCCTTTATTTCAACAATCTCCATGGCTGGTTGTTCTACAACGCCAACAAAGTTGGTCCCTGAACTGGAAGGATCCAGTTTTCTCTTGGCTGTCTGACCCAAATGCCATTAATTCCACTTAAAAGCGCAAAGACCTTAGAGAAAGGAGGACAATACCTCTAAGAAACACAGTGCTGAAGAACGAAGAGAGTGCAGGGAACAAGTCTCAAAGGAATTCCAAACAAAGTGTAAAGGAGTTGAGACAAAGAGAACAGAAGATGCTACCCTTATGGACAATGCGAGAGGGTGAAGAAACTTACAATTCCTGACAGATGTTGCTCCAAAAACGCCAAGAACCCTTGTTACACCAGGGCTGTTGTGTCTGGACCTTTCAGTCAGGAGTGTCACTGCTGCCCAGCCCTGCCCCTGCCCAGCCTGGGCTGGTCCGAGCCAGTACACAGCTCATGGAGATCAGTTCAGGTGTTCTCTTCCCAAATGCTGTCCTGTCACATCCAACTTCCCCACAAGTCAAACATTAGGTTTAAAGTGTTGAAAAGAAAGCAACCCATGCAAATAATGAAATCCATGAAACGGTGACTGATAAGACAAAAGAGTTCAAAATTAGTTTCAGTGGTTCACAGTGAAGTTCCCAAAGTCCTGACTGCTGACAGAAAATATTACCCAGCCATCTTCTCCCACCTTTGTTTGCAATGGATTTGACAATTAGGGGTGATCTCCTTTCATCAAAACAAGCTTTCCCTTTAGTATTTCACAGGCATTCTAGGGATTCTGGCAAAGGGCTCACTTTTTGTACAGTTTATCTGGAGCAGAAATTTCCATTTTGTCAGAAGATGCCATAAAGTGAGATGAGCAAAAAGTTCACTCTTGAGTTTTCTTTTGGTTTCCTGTTTCAAGAAAATAGTGAATCTGAACATGAGATAAAGGGAATCCAAACAGAGAGAAATGCTTGAAAATTTCAATTAATGCTAGAAAATAGTTCTAAATGTAAGTAGTTAAATACATGTCTATGTACAAGCCAGCATTGTTTTTAATGTATAAAAATCTACATTTACATACATTGCTATCTGCAGCAATCACATACATATCTCACAACAAAGTTCAAGAACACAGGGAATGGCATGCAATACTGAAAGAGGAAAAAGCTGAAGGATGAAATTCCCCAGTGTTCCCCAGCTGGCCCATCAGACCTGCATTCTGGGCACACAAACCCCACACATACAGGCTTAGAACTTTTGAGAGGAAACCTGGTTATGGCAGAAAGAAGCACAGCCAGTATGATCCAGGTCACTTCCCTCAATTTTTTTCTGGACCCCCATGTGCACGTTGTGCTTTGGCAGTGCCATGGGGCATTGCTTTCCAGGCAGTATTCTTCCACAACATCCATTTCCTCAGAAATATTGGAAAATTGTCACTTTGGAACACAACAGTCTGCAAACTTGTTTATTTAAAAAAAGTGATTTTCATGAAAGCAGGAAATTCCAATTGTCTTGACCCAAAGGACCCAATGACACCAAAGGGCCACCACCTCCACCTTACAAGTAGTGCAGAATAGGTGTGGCTGGTCCTGTCAAAAGGGGAACACATGCAGACCTGAAATCTTTGCAGTGGATCAGAGTAACCAGTTTTTCACTAAATTAGATTGAAACAGTAATTACAGACTCATTTTGCATTTATTTGGTGCAGAAGGTACTTCTAAATACAGTTCTGATACACAAGATCATCACAGGAACAGTATGACTGGCAATAATATTTTTTGAAGACAGCAGCCATGTTCTTTGTGTAATAACAGGGCAACATGTATAATTAACTTTAGTTCTGCATAAGATATTGAGGTGGTCAAAGCAATCCTTTCTCCTCTCTGTGACTGGGGTGTGTGTAGGCATCCAAATGAAAGAAAAACTTACAGCAGAAATGGTCTTTTTTCCTTTACTTTACTTGGTCCACCCAAGAAGGAATATGGAAGAAAAAAGTCTCAACATAGTTGTCACTTTGAAATGTTCCAGTGTTTTAATTAAGATCCAGAGTCTGGCAAAATTTGTCAAACTTTCCCTTTGAAAATAAGGTGGGTTTAACCTTCAAGAACGTTTCCCTGGGTTGTTAACACAGCTCTTACCCAAAGCTGTGCTAAGTAGCGAGGCAGGACGAGGTGTGCTCCACATCCTTTGAAGTGGGTGGAAAGACTCTCTTGGTCCTCAGAGAACTTTGGCTCAAACTCGTTAATTCTAAATTTAGGCTCACTTGTAATTGTCCTTTTTCCTCCACTAACTGCTCCATAACTTTTTCTGTTTGTTTTTGTAATCAGAGGAGACAGAAAGAACTATTATATTCCTTCTTACGATAGTCAAGCTTATTCCAGAAAAAACACTTTTTTACCACCTTTTGGTATTTTCATTAGAAGAATGAGAAAAAGATCAGAGGCAAACAAAAGCTGAAATAAAGCTGCAGATGGGACTCAGTAGCTGATGCAAAAGGAGAAGACATACTCTGGGACAAAGCAGATTAAAGACAGCAGAGATGATGTAATAAAGAAAAATAGGTCAAAATTCAGGATGTCATTTCTTTTGTTAGAGCATTATTGAAGTCAAAAGTCTTGCAGTAGATTTTAATTAGCGAAACCAGGATCAGGATCTGACAAAGAGTGAGCCTGGCACACTAGATGGTTAGTCTAGCCCCAAACTTTGTCTTCTGAGAGGTTCTAAGGACTGAACCCTTTTGCTTTTGTCCATCCTTATTCAGTAGTAAGAGCTGAGCCAAGAGATCAGGAACTGGTGAAATCTGCAGGATCTAGTGGGAACAATTTTGTGAGAGTGGCTACTATTCCTGGAGCTTTCCTTGCTTAAGAAATGTTCTCTTTTAAGAGTAATGCTTGAAGAAGACTGATGTCCTAAGAGACAAGCTGATCCTGTGTTTTTCCTTGGTGCAGCTTTAAAGGTGAGATCTACATTCCACAGTGTGAGGACAGGAGTCCCATCCAGGTGGAGAACATGATCTGGCAGCTCAAAGCTGCAGGGAAAGGCTTTAGTTCTTGGCTGCACTTGCACCACTATGGCCAGTGCTCTGTATGGGGAAAAAACTCCGTGGGCTTGGCATATACGGGAGAGGAGAAAGCCCCAGTGGCTGGAGATTCCACAGATAAACCCACATTGTCTACAAAGGAAAAGCCTTTGGCATCCTAGAGAATATTTCAGATTAATTAACAGTTTGTTTAATGAAGCCGCAGCCAGACATCTTTAATCCAAACACCTTTGTAGAGCACATTTATGTGCAGAGCTGTGGGCAATTACCAAAAGTACTGCTCCATAATAAAAAAACAAAACTCATTTATGAAATAATATACATGCATTAATACACGAAAACAAAGAATAATATACACTTAGATATAACATAAAAATAACTGTACATGTCAGACACTTTTGACAAGATCTCCTGGAAACTTAAAAAGCACAATAAACATCTGTTTTATTTCTGAATGCCAAACCTTAAAAAAACCCACTGTCTTGTTAAAATTCCAGCTCCTTATTTTAATTAAATTACCAGGTGTTTATAAAATATCGTTCTCTTGTGAAACTGCAGTAAACAGAAGAGATCCAAACCTCAGTAAATTGAGAATGCAGGCTTCAGCTGCTAGGGTGTCATTGGGAAGCTTCAAGCTGCTCTGTTGGTGTGCATTGCTGCAGTGACAGATGTATACTGACCATTTGAAGGAAAAGTGAATGAGTTTAGAAGAACAAGGAGAATTGCTAAACAACTCAGAAAAAAGGACAATGGAAAAGGAAAAAAATTAGGAGTTTCAGTGGAGGGTATCTTATTTTGTGTCATTATTCTTATTATGTCTTTACTGGAAAACACTAGAATAAATGCTCTGGGCTGTAAAATAACACCATTCAGCACAGAATGGATTAAATTCAGTCAGAACATCTTTTCTGATGGTTTGATTACATATGAGCAATGTTTGTGATTATGTCTCCCTTTTCTGGCAGAAGACACCAAAACATACCACGACATTGCTGCATAACGTGGAAAAGGTTCTCCTGCTTGTATAGATGTACATTTATGTATATCAAATTAAACAGTGGTACTATAAATTAGCAAGTAAAGAAATGTAGAAGTATGACAAAGAAATCTAGGGAAATATATGTTTCTAAGAAAAATAGGAAGCTTTTTTTCAGGAGTGTATTGTCTCCCTTGTAAATATTTAAGATGGTACGAATGGATTACAAGAATGGTTTAAAACAGCAATGTTATTAATACTATAGGTAAGAGAGAAATAATATATATTTTAATAAACATACAGATACACACATACACACACACTCTCTGTTGTTTAGTATTTTAAGACAAGTAAGATGATACAATAAATGGCCCAAAGATAATAAACTCCCTTGCATCACATTGTCTGAGAAGTCACTATTAAAATCCTTCTATTTGAGATGAATATTTTTATATCAAAGAGTCCATGCACTATAAATGCAAAGATTGTTAGGGTACAGTAGAAATACAAAATGCTGCCAGAAGCCAAAGTGAGGAAGCAGAAGATCACAGTAATTACAGGCCAGTTATTCTGGCATCAGTCCTAAGCAAAATAATTGAAAAGCTGATAAGGGCTTCAATTAGTATAAAATTAAAGGATGACTGTATAATCGGTGCCAGTCAGGATGGCTATATGGAAAAATAAGCCTTGCCAAACATTTTGACGAAGGCAACTACACAGGTGTAAGACTTGCATAAGACCTTGGCTTAGTCCCTCAGCATAGCCTGATTAAAGGGCTGGCACTGAGAAAAGCAGGTTACAGGCAGAGTGGCAAACGGGGGCAGTTCCAGCACGAAGTAGCACGTTCAGCTTCCTGCCTGACACAGCTCCTGCGTGCAGCCAGGCTAACAGAGTCAGGTGGAGACACGGGAAAGGAGACCAGGAGCAGTCTGTCATCAGAGGCCACGGCAAGGAAACAGCAACAGGAAATCCTGAACGCAGTGGCAAAGCCCCCCTAACTTCAATAAACAGAGTTTTTCATATCTAGCTTGTTAACAACCCAAACCCTAAGAAAATTCTGCAGAGTTTTAGGCAGTACATGTATTATGAGGCACATACTTAAAATCTGGATGGAGATCAGAGTGTCCAAAAATTTGAGGTTCAGTCCAGAGTAATGGACAAGTTCAATTCCATTGCAGAGAGAGCATTTGGGGGATTTGTGGTGAAATATATAGACTGATTCCTGAACGTTGCAACAGGAGAACTGAATCATAGTGCATTCCAGGCCCTACTAAACAACGAAGTCTAGTCCCAACAGATTTTGTGTACGTTCATCACAACACAGATGCTTTCATGTCTCAAGTCTCTTGGGAACACCATGTGTTTTGTCTGTTTTGTTTCTTAATGATTTGCAAACTTTTAAAACTTGGCTGTGTTGCTACTTTGCTTGTGGGTTCAAGAAAAGACAAGAATCCATAAACCTTTGATCTACAAGCTACAAATGTACTAGGAAAAAAAGAGAAGAAAAGAAAAGAAAGCACAGTGCTGTCAACAGGAAGATATAAGGGTTGGTTTGAATGGGGATAATTAGTTGAAATGTGATATGGGAATTGTTTTGGTTTTTTCCTTCTGGAAAAAATATATATTTGTGAGAACAATTTTTATGCAAAGTGTGGTAGAGAACATTTTATAGCAGATTAAATCCCAAAGTTACTTTTTCTGGTCTCACCACAAAACAAAGAAAGGATGTTGAGTTTCACAGTTAGCTGCAGAAAAGTAAATTTTCATTAATGTTTTGTTTAGTTATAAATTTTATAATGTAAAAGACTAGTAGATCTCTTTAAAAATACATTTTTAAGTATCACATTTCAGCAAGTGTGGCCTAAGAGTTTTGTACATGTCACTCTAAGGAGCTCAGCCTGTTAACAAGAGAAAAAGAAAAGTTACTTTCAGGGACTTCTCTACCTTGCTAGAGAAGTTTATCCAGCAGAACATGCTGCTGTGGGACAGACAGCTGCTTACCTGGCTGGTCCAGCTCCAAGGCAGTAAAAGACTGTCTGGGGATGGCAATTTTCCTTTTCATCAGATGGCTGTGAATTTAATCCTAAATAACAGCTGGGCTCCTGGTCCAAGCCAATTGTCTTGGCTCCCTCTATAGTCCAGGAAAGAAATAGGTTCTTCTGAACGGCAACTGATCCCAAGGATGGCAGCAGTCTGTCTTTGCTGGAGTGACTTGTCTTGATCCCCAGTGGCTCTAAAGGGAACCCTGATGAGCAACTTAGCCTGGAACTCAAACCTCCAACAGCTGACACCAGGTGAGGTGAATTATATCGAGTGGTACCACTGATACATATATTTAAAGCCAAAATACAACTGTGCCCATTAACTTAGCCACATGGGTCAGGTTTCAAAAGTCCAGATAAGCACTGGCGATTTGACTCAGGCTTTATAAATATCCATTTCATATTTGAGTCAAAGGTAGCTATAAACTGAAATGTGAGAACCTTATATATATTTGAGAGGAGTGTTATGAAAATCGCTAGCTGAGAGGGCAAAATCAGAGGGGTGCTTTACAGCTTTCCCTTGGCTCAAGGGAGGTATGGAGCAAGCTTGCATTTTGCCTCCAATCCTCTTCAAGAAAATGGGAGGATGGTTGTTCTGAGTTTTTCAGCTTTGGTGCAGGGTCTGTGCAAGCTATGATTCAAAAGTAATTGTGGTAATTGTTGTAACTACAAAGTTAATGAACACAACGTTAATTTTGTTCACAGAGAGCTGTGCCAGTAATGGCACCATCCATCATTTTCTGTTAAAACAGGAACAGGTGTTAATCTCCACTCAGCAATGGGTGCAATGTGAGTGAGCAATAAGCAAAGTGCCAAAAAAGAAAAACCACTGTCAAAGCTCCCTGTCACAGAAAAACAATTTCTAGCAACATCACCGTAATTGGACTCACCTAAAGAGTGAAAAATGATTTGACTTTTCAGTGACAAGGACTGTTAATGAACTCAGTTTTTCCTCTTCCACCTTGATTAGCTTTCTGTAGGAAGATCCATTTTAGCTCTGTGCAATGTAGCTTAGGGTAATAGACACCCAGCTGCTGTAATCGTCAGTACTCCCACTTGAAGAAAAGTAATTTTTTTTTCTTAGATAGGCTGCTAAACTATTACCAGGTTGTCAAACATAATGGAAAACAGTGCAGAATAGAATTTAAATAGGACTTCAAGAACAATTTTGGTATTTTTCTACTTTTAACAGCAACCTTTTAAGATTTTTAAATGCTTTGCACATCCTGTCCTCCCAGGCACAAAAATCTATCCTCCTGGGGTTCTGGATATTCCCAGATACCCTTGGCACAGTGTTGTGTCTGCTCAGTTCCATTCAGTGCTACCTTCCAGAGCAAGAGCGTAGCCAAGATCTCCAAGGGTTGGCTGTGCAAACTGGTTCATTCAGTAGCGCTCGATTTATCAACAGGGCTCATTCTAAGCAGGTAGCAAAGCATTTCCAATAAACAAGCAGACCAGTGAACTGCAATTTTAATTACACTCTGTGTCTGAGACATTTCCAAAGGCCATGCCAGGGGCATCTGCATGGTTTGGCTTAAGTAAAGGAGTACGTTTGTGCTGCCCAGTGCTCACACCTTTTCCACCAAAGGCATGTCTGGATGTTTTTTGATTAAAAGCAGCTCATGATCCTGATCTTCTCTGTCCTATGGCGCAGACTGCAACAGCATTTGGGAAAGAACAAGGTCATTTGGGAAATATAAGCAAGAAAAAAGAAAGTGTTGAGATGGAAATACATTTTTGGAGCATAAGTGAGCTAAGAACTGAACCCAGCTCTCTCGATTTGTATTAATGCTTAACTAGTGCTACCCAGGGGCTGCCCTCAGCACTGGGGCTACACTTTGATACATTATTAGTAATGAACCTATTCATAAGCAAAATATACATGATTCATGAAAATTCTACATGATTCAAATACTGACACTTATGCGTGTTGAGAAATAGAGCCAGTTTTGGAATGCCAGTTAAACCCAGCCTCTGTGTGGTGTTATCCTGCTGGTGTGGAGTGACTCCTTCGGTTTCAGGGAATGGGTGCCTGCATGGAACAGGCGACATGGGTGACATGTCTCACATTCCCACTTCGTCTCCCCTCGATTTCACTGGGTTTGGGATCAGCTGCAGAGAGGAGGAGGCTTTGGGTTATGGATCTGCCTCATTTAAAAATTCAGGCGTTGAGAAAGAACAGCAGATAAGCAGCACTCCTGGAAAATTTAGCAGGAAATGAAATATTTTGCAAAACACTGAAAAAAAGTGCATAGGTTATGTCTTTCATATGAGTATAATCAGATATTGTAGATATTCCTTCACCTTTCCTGATGATCCTTACAAATTACTCGATGAGTGAAGGCTTTCCCAAGTGATCCTGTTTTGGTTTATTTTGGTTTTTATAAATAATTAATTTATTTTTCAAAAGAGCTCTGAATTGAAAAATCAACACACATCTTTCATTTGTTGGGTATTAATTTAAAATCTGATGTTAGTATTGGAGATTTCAAAAGGAGAACTATAAAAGAAAGTTTTTGTTGGGTTTTTTTTTTGAGAAAATCATTAAATGCAAAACCTGTAAATCACAGAGATGGCCTTGGTGCTGACAAACTTACAAACCCCAGGAAATTTAAATGCAAATTCCACATTCCTTGTCAAGAAAAGAAAGCTAAAAGATAAGAAGAAACGGTCATTGTCCATTTTTTCCTAATGTTCTTTTAATATAAATGCCCATTTGCCAGCAGAAGGTAGCATAATATACTACCAATCTAAATGCACCCTTCATAATTATTGTTAGTTAAAAAGTTTTAAAATGCCTGCAACTTTATGTTTCAAAATTTGCATATTTTTAGTATGTCTTTCAGCTGCAGAATTTATTCTTCCAATTATTATTTCTTTTTAAACACTAGGCTTCTATGCACAGGTAGATAAAATAAAAGAAATTAGTTGTGGACTGTGAGCTCTCATTATACAAAATGTTCTTATCCCTCTGGCTTTAGAGATAACTTTCCTTTCCACTCTGCTTCAGTAATTAGTTTTCCTGAATATATTGCATATCATTGCACAAATTTGTGGGGAGCATTTGTTGTATGAAACACAGAAAACACGTACAGAGCATTCTAGGATTGACAGAACTGCATAAACCAATGTAAAAAACCCAACACTGCACTAATTTTTTTAGGATTATGAAGCTTTTTGGCTCGTCTAGGTTTCAATGCTGTCTTTGTTTTGTACTGCTTTGCAAGCCGTCTTTAAATTATAAAGAATTAAACATAAGTTGTGTATTTCTTTATGCTGTTGTGGCTTAGCTCCTCAAATGGGTGGTTTTAATGCAACAACTGCAACAGTACTGACTATCCTTTATATGGTCTTAGGAGACAAATGCAATTTTAGTTCATCTCTTCTGGTACCATTTTCAGCTCTTTGGTGAACCTGAAACTTATAAAATTAGCAATAACATTCTCTACATTATACTCGGATTAATTATCAAATGCACATGCTCCAGACTTGGAAGCCATTTTTTCTTTTTATTTTGATCACTGCAGCATTTTTTCTGTCAGAGTGAGTTTTAAAACTTGAGCTGGCAGCAGCCTGGTGCCACTGGCTGGTTGTGGCAGTGTGTGAGAGCACAGCTGCCCACAGGGGAATAATGGGCTGTGGAGCCCTGCACGGAAACATGGCCCTAAATGAGTGTTGTAAAAAAGAAATCTATAAAGTGTGAGAGAATTACAGAGAATTTGGTGATATGAATAAGGAGAAGGTCACTAGATATGAAAATCTGGGGCGCGAAATGGAGTAATATTAAGAACCTTTATTGATATAAGTCAATTAGGTTCAAAAAAAATAGCCTTTTGAAGTGAAATGATGACCACATTGAAATCCGTAGTAACTCTTCCAGCCTTGTGTGGGGCATGGATTTCATCTTCAACAGCCAGAAATACCCTACAGCAAATATTTTCATCTGTGAAGACAGAAAAGGAAAAAACAATTTAAGTATTCCTAGCATACAGAGTGAAGGGATTAATGACATTACATTATTCAGAATATATTTAAATCCTGCACTTTTATTTTTTAAAATAGTACAATCATGCGTTTATATGTGGAGCTAAGGCATTTCTTCCCTTTTTTTCTTTTTTTAAACACTGCATGATGACATCAGCTAACACTGCATCACTTCTCAGGGATTTTGTGCAGAATTTGATGTTTACACTAACAACGTAATTTAAGAAAGTATATTATGTAAATCCTTGAATCTCCTAGGGTCTAGGAATGAAATGTAATGCTAATTTGATTTAGTAATTTGTTCTCTCTCCCCAGAAACACACAATTACTGCTTTTGAAAGACTTTTTCTTTTTCCATCACGCTAGGACTAAATTGAAAGCTGAGTCGGCAGCAAAGCCCAGGCTGGGAACATAGAAGAGCTCTGCTACTCAGGCTCTTACAGCCAGAACACAGAGTGCAGGGAGATTTATTTCTCAAAACGGAATGTTCATTATCTCTTCTTTTTTATTTTTTTTAACCAAGAAATGGAAACAAAATAAGTCTTCTTGAAATTCCATAATAGTAATCTAAACGTGAAATGTGAGCTGAAAATAATGTGCCTCTCTGTGTGTGTCTGGAAGAGAGAGAGGCCTTGTAGCTCTGTGCGTGTCTGTCTGCAGGAGGGAAGGAGGGAGGTTGTGTGTCTGTGTACAGTAGTGTAGAAATAGTTCATCAAATGAGTGGTTTCCTGTCCCGATCTGTAGATTTTCTTTCTTCCATGAAAGGAAATGGAGATAATTGATCTGACTTCCATCAGGACATAAAAGAGATTGTCGGCAATTTGTTTTCTGAAGGGCTACTTAAATACATGGTGATGTGGCGAGCAGGAAAGATCACCCACGAACTCTGCAGCAGTCCCAGATGCCTGGTGGGCACACCCAGAGGACCAATACATTCCGTCATTTGCAAAGTATGACTTTCCTTTCTTTCTCTCTGTCTCTTTCTCCCTCTTTCTTCTCCTTTAAGGATACACGTTGTCCCTCCAGGTTCTGCAGTCTGGGTTTGATTAAATAATTATAAACTTCAAGCAGCAGATCTATCATTTACATTCCTGAACATGCCAACATGTGCCTTTTGTGGGGATGCCAACCAATACCAAAGCTTCAGTCATTATTGTCATTGAAAATACAGTGGTTCAATGTTTGTGCTATTTCCTGGATTTTGGCAATATAATGTTGCCCAGCAATTTGCTGTTAGTGCCAACAGCACTAAAGAACTTCATAATAAATCCTTTCTATATTTACTCAGTCCACCACTGTGTCACTGAAATTAGCATTTTACGATCTTATGCTCCAAGGAACCTATTTTCTGTCTTTTAACTTCATGCTATTATGAATCCCAACAGAAAATCCTTCAAAGCATGGTTTTCTTCAGCTTTTCTGTATAAGGATTGCTGTCAGTCATGTTTGTTTTCTGAAAAGATGTAGAGCTTGCAGCTTCATGGTACATGATAGCAAAGATAAACCAAACTAACAAACAAGACAGAGTGTTTAATTTAGAGATGTTACAGAGATTGCTTTAAAATGTCAGATGTCTTCACACAGCCTTAAGTGCAGAAGACAAAATTAACAGAAAAAGTAACAGGACCAGATCTTTCCTGGAGGTCCATATGAGCCAACTCTGCTTATGTGAGTGACAGGCAGAGGGTTTGACTTCTCTGAATGAAAATATCATGGTAATGGAGGAAAACAATAACCAGTGTAGGTGCCTTAGCAAAGGAGGGTTCTCAGGGATACTCCAGCCAGTGCTTCATGGAAACCGTGGGACCACTGGGGCTGAAATATTGTTGTAACAGAGTAATGCAGCCCTTTGCTTACAGTGGTGTGGGAGAGAATAAGTGTCTTTTGCACTGAAATCCTCAGAGGGACTTCCTGTGAACCCTGAGTTTGGGGTCCTGCCTAGGTGGTCAGCATGGGGCCAAATTCCACTCATTGGTTTGGTTCAAGCAGAGCAGCAGTCAGTATTAAAAGGATTGAGGGGAGAATGAGAAGCAAGGATTTTCTAGGAAAAGGAAGAACAGGTTTGATTAGAAAGGAGAGAGAGAAGAGGGCAGTCATTTTTGCCTTTGGAGTGAGGCAAGTGAAAGCAATGTTTTATGGAAAAAGGTGGATGGCTGGAGAAGAGGAGGCTTGTGAAGAGGCACACCAAGTGACTCACTGTAGTTGTATTTTTTGTCACTGAAATAGAGGGAGGATGGAGTTTTTTGACTAATGGGAAGCGCATCATTTCTATCCTCTCATAACCCCAAAAAGCTCAAAAGGTTTTGCTGCGCATTCTGTCATGTAGCAAATCCACCAGAAAACCCCTCGTGCCCCAGAGTGGGTTATTTTGGAAACGTGCGCGTGTGTGTGCGTGGTCACAAGGCCGGGGAGGAAACTGCTCTGTAATCTCAGCCTTGGCGGCTCAGGCGGCTCCCACAGCCCCGAGTGATGTGGGTGCACACCAGCTGAGTTACAAGCTCCCACAGGCACAACCCCTCGTTAGGAAAATCCACGGCAGGAGCCATTTAACCTCTCCAGTGCTGGCCCCTCGCAGCGGGACAAGGGCCACGGCTGCACTGGTGAGCCCCTGTGTGGACTCACTGGGAATGCAGGGCCTCTGTGGGGGCTGCTCCAGCAGCTTCATTAATCACAGGACATTTTTAATAACAAGGATGCCTCCAAGGAAAATAAGAAACTGCACGGCAAAAAGAGAGTACCTGACAAAATAAAAATAGGGTTATTTGGCTCAGCAGCTCCAGCCCCTGCAGCCCCTCCCTCCCCATCCCTCGGG
>VYZQ01035907.1:78852-92826 GCA_013400655.1 Mystacornis crossleyi | reverse complement strand
GGGAGTGACATGACTGCAGTCTATAAGTACCTTCTTGGGGAAAGGAAACTTGATAGTATAGGACTCTTGAGCCTTACAGAGAGAAACATTATGGTTCAATAACTGGAAGCTGAAAGCAGGCAAACCTCAAATGACAAGCAAGGTGCAGATTTTTAACAGAAACTGAAATCAAACTGCAGCAATTGACAGTGGTGTAGTGAGTTCTTTAGCACTGGCAGTTTTAAGAACAAGATTTTTTTTCCCCCCTAAAACCAGATGCTCCGGTCTAAAGAGATCATTTATGTTATAGAAGAGTGAGTTTAAAAGATGAGAGTTGCCCATTCCATCTTGGACACATGGGAATCTGTAAGAAATGCCATTGCTAGGAAGTTCTTCTGATTCACAGCTGTATAACATTGCTGTGTATTAATCATTTATACCCAGAGCAGCTTCTGGTATCACTGCAAATGATGCCCTGTTTTCACAATCATTCTGCTTGTAAAATAATACATTTGCCTTAGTTGATACTTAGTGAAATGCTACATATTTATTACTTTAAAATCTTTCTTCCTGTGTGTTCATTATTTTCATTCTTGTTGCTCAAATGTGACAGTCCTGTTAGTGAACTCTAATCAGCTCTCCCAAGATTCCCTAGTCCTTCCAGCCATTTTTTCCTTTTTTTTCTGGTTTAAGGTTATTCAGCTTCTTTTACACATCTCAGGTTATGCATCACTTCTGAGCACTGAGTGTCTCAATGCTTTCAGCTGCATCAACCCACACTTGAGGTTTTCAGTGTTAACAGGGGTTCCTACTTGACAAGTCATTCTTTCCCTGCTTCCTCTATTTGCCTGCACATACAGTGATTTTTAGCTGTGGTTGTTTGTTGCACGAAATTAGGCAAGGCAATTTTCCCTTACTTAAAAAGAGATTACTGCCTAAATTTTAAAAACAGTTTTGAATATCTAAAGCTTTGTTTCCATCCAGACTTTGGTTTCCAGAGGACAGCTACTCAGTGCTTACCCAGATTATCTCCAGAAAACAAATAGCCAACCACCTCCCACATTTCTTGTTTAAGTAAAACCCAAGTAAAGTTCACACCACTGTGGATGAGTTATTTTGCTTTCTACTTGCATAACTTCAATTATCTTGAGACACGAGAAATTAATTTGAGCAACTTTTATTTTTTTTTTCTTATTTCTGGCCTGCGGTTTTCAAGAACACACGTGAAGGGTATTCTTTAAACTATAATGTTATTTAACCTGTGTGTCTAACTTAGGCACTAGCACAGGTGTATGTGGGGCATGTAAAATGACAGGTCTCAGCCCCAAGGCGTTCACAACGTCAGTTTAGTCCAAGTGTAAAGGGTGGCAAAGGGTGGGAAGTTAAAGAAAACCAACCTTCAAGTGCAGTGTGTACTTCTCAAATTCTCTCTCTGAGGTAAGAACAGAAATGTGGTACCTTTGCACTTGGGGGCTGGAATTTGGGATCAGTGACAGGAGCGACCCAAGGAAGAAAATCGGGTGTGTGGAAGAGCGAGATTAGAGCATCCACAGAATTTAGTCCCTTGATGACATGGTGGGTGACATGAAATTCCTGCTCCCAGCTTCTGGACAGTGATATGATTTTTCTCTTTGATGTTCAAAAGGCTGGACTTGACAGTGTCTTGCAGTGACCTCCAGCTCATCAGTGCTGTAACTTTCCTAGCTGGAAAATCCAAAGAATGGATAAAAGAACACAAAGAAAGTTTGCTTGAATTGGAAATTGTCTCTTTCTGACTGCAGTTAGAGTAATTGTACAGCATCAGACAAAGTACAACTAAACTCAGGAGTACCTGCTGAGCATTGTACATCAATTACTATTGAAGTAGAAAGTGAGTTTAAAATGGCCACTTCTCTACCACTTCTGTTGGGTTTAAAGTATTTGTATTCCATCTGACAATATCTGAAGCTTAATAAGAAATGTCAAGAAATCTCTGAAACCTGGAAATTTCAAATTAAAAATAGAAGTATGTATATACATACAAGCAAAGGGTTGGTTTTAGTTTTCATAGTGTCTCCAAGTGAATTAGTTATTTAGAGGATACCTCTCCTGCAGATAACTGCACTTGTTAATATTTACTTGACATGTTCCTAAAGTCTGGCTTAGCACTTAATGTTTCACCTCTTGTTGTGCATATCTTGGTGGATTCTTCTGAAATGCATATTTATTAGACATTTTCAGAAGTTCTGGTGGATGAAAGTTCTGTTAACTCCTGGTTATAGAAATTGGCTGCATCTTTCTCAAAATCCAATCTTTTTGATTTCCACTTTTGCAGTAACGCTAACAAATGAACTGACTTGTAAACACGTTCAATTTCTTAAGTTGGTAGCCAAAGTTTCAGTGTGCTTGTCTATCTTGTAAATGTACTCCATCATTTAGCAGCTTCCTTCAGGGTGTTCTTATGTCTTGTTTTCAAGAGCTTAATGTCACTTCTGTTGCATTTCAGGTACAGGCTTTGTTGGCAGAGGGCTTTGTATCCTGAAGGTATCTGTGTGCTGGAGACTCCATTCCAGCACATCCCTGGCTGCCTTCTCTGTGTTTCCAGGAGTGGTCATTCAGTTCCTTCCCTCTCCTTTGCCAATATCTGAGCAGGGTAGATGTCAGAATTTATCTGCACGTAGACATTTCCTTGGTGGCCAGCTTAAAACATACAGAACTGTCATATATTTTATCCTGTGTGGCAGCAGCCCTGTGAGTAGCATTGGAATGGAGGTGGTCACTGGTCACGGGGCCAGAGGGATTTTGAAGGATATTTTCAAAAGTATCCATTCTCTTCACTTAAGGTGCTCTTGATTTTTTTTTTCTGTGTTTATTCTGGTCAAAAATGAACTTTTTGTTATTTTGAAGTAGTTCTAATTATGATAATACAAATGTACAAATGAAGAGCTGCTTGACTAATCTCCTCAAATTAAGTGCACTTCTAGTTAAATGATTTAAGGTTACCTGCAAATGAACAGTTTTGCTGCAGAGAAAGTGATACAAAGCTCATACTGGGTACTTAATGTTGTGAACACAAAGGTCTGGCACCCACTGAAATGGATGTGAACATCTGAAACCATTGTTTTTAAGTATGACACATTAGAATAAGAAGTTGCTGGCACATCTATTTGAAAGAATTGTGTTTATAAGTTAATTGCAAGTAGTAACTCCCTTAATAATCATGTGTGTGTATCTGATACTTAGGAGTAGTGCCACAAAAGTATGGAAGAAGTGATCTAATGGATGGTGTGTACCTAACAGCTCCACATAAAAGGCTCAAAGAACAATTATCTAAGTTGAATGCAGTGTTTTAAAAACAGCTTCATCCATTTTCCTGCCATTTTTTGTGCTTTTCCTCTAAATAACTCTAATGTATATTAATTAATTGCTTGAAATAATACCAATAAATCTAACAAGGTTTGTCTAAAGCTTCACTGCACAGAGGAAACTTTGTGTTTGTTTCAGTGATGAGAGAAAAAAATCATTTACTGAAAATATTAAGAAAACTAATATTAATTTAGATGGAACTTAATGAAATCTTTAATGGCTTTTAAAAATTATTTTCGTTAGATTGTAATTTGAATTAAATCATTACTATTGTTAAATTAGTTAAACACTAAATTAAGAAATGCAAATGAAGTGAGCCCAAAATCCAATGTGGTTATTGTTTTTATTGATCTATGTAGGCTAGTGGTGCGGAGCAAATTCCAATTATATCTGATCTGTTATTTGCAGTACAAGTTCCTGACTCTTCATTAAGTGTAATACATTAGATTAAATGCTTTGTTCGATAAGAGCTTGGAAAATACCAGTATGACAATAAACCTCTTGCTGCTCTTGCCTCTTTGTTTGGGCTGTTAGTGCTGTGTATACAGCAGGCTTCAAGGCTTTCTGGTTTAGAGTTTGAAAATCCTGCCCAGCTGTGATCATCAGAGGAAGATAAATGTAGGTAGCACAGTCACAGGAGGCCCAGGAGCGAGGGACAGTTGCTGAAGGCAACTCCATTACATACATGAGTTCACCTGAGTAAATGTTCAGTGGCTTCTGTTTTGCTAACTTTAAATACTGGTAGCTAGCGAGGAAAATGCTCGTTTCACATGATATATCTCTCTCTATGATTAAAACATCCAAAATAAATGAAGCGTGCCTACACGTATCAGAACCAGATTGATCCAAGTTGGTTTTTATCCTTTGGTTTATATTTTTTTATAATTTTTGTATTTATAAAACACTGACTGGAATCAGTAGAAGTCCAGGGAGGAAAGAGGAAAATGTGTGTGCCATTTTGGGCTTGCCTGCTTTGTGCACAGCCAAGCTACTCGCCTGTGTAAAAGCTCATTTTTCATTTTTAAGCTGCTGTTTTCCTCGGAAGCTGTTCAGGAAGGTGAAATGGAGCACACCAGCTGCCAAACCTCCCCGTGGCTACCCTGTGACAGTCCCATATGGAGAGAGGACGCCATAACTGGGGGTAGGTCTGGCTGCATGACTGGGCAAGCTGGGCACACGTGGTGGGACCAACATTCCTGGGCTGTGCCAGGCTTGTGCCTGTGGCTCTGCACCCATCCTGGTGCTGCATGGCTCCGGATCAGGTGATGGGGCTTCTCAGGTGTTCTTCAGAGCTCCTGTTTGAGCTGCTACAGGAATCATTATTGTACACTGTGGGAGAACTTGCCTGTCCTGTTGAGCCCCTATGCAGAAGTGTTCTTAGCTTGTCAGTATAGAGATAAAAAATATTTTCAGCTCAGTGCCCTCCTCAGTTCCGTTTACTGTGGTGGTGTCAAGGTGTGTGTCCAGCCCCAGTGGAGGAGCTGCCTCTGCTCTGGCTGCTCTGCATTTGCAGCAGGGTGTGGAGACAAAAGCCATGAAACCTCCATCACTGTTTTCCAGCCTTCTGGAAAGTGCTGTTGCACTTGGGAATCCATGCAAGTGGGATGCTGCCAGAGCAGTGGTGGCAGCTGATGTTGGCAGCACTTGCTCTGGTTTCACTGTACATAGCTCCCTTTTTTCTGTATGAGGTAAGCAGTGCAAGCAGCTTCATAATCATGCATGTGAGTACAACTGATTCAGCTTCAGTCCATGGTTAACCTTTTCCTGGCAGAATGACTGTTGGAATTGTTGTGATGAAGACTTGGGAGGTGGTTGCTGCTCTATTTTAGCCTAATGTGGTAGGCACAGCTACTGTACCCAAAGTGCTGGTTGGCTTTGGGAGATGGGATTCCAATGCTGGAATTAAGTTATTTGCAATGTCCCTGTCTACACCAGGAGCATGTTGCAGAGTAGGGCAGGACACTGAGCACTGAGCATGTTTTGTGAGCCTTCTTCCCAGTTACCAGAGAAATATTTGCCCATTTTACTCCAAATATTGAGACCCAGTCATTTTCCCATACTGTCTCTGTCTTCTTCCTCTTGTTTCAGTTTCTTGGAATTCTGAATCATCCTGTATCCAGAGCCATTCAAAATGGTTCTGTGAAGGAACTGAAAGGCACCATAATGTTTTATTACTGGAAAGAATTAAAAATCCCCTGTTTTCTGCATCATGATGAGGACCCTAAGGATGTTTGCCATATTGCTTTGTTTCATGCATTTGAATGCTCAATAACTGCTACCATACAATTGGGAAAATGCTTCTCTTTCTTGGTTTCCTCCAGTGCTCCTCATTGCACAAATCCTTGGAGTGTGGCTGCAGAATGACTCCCTGAAGTGCTTTGGTCTGTCAGTGTAGTCTGTTCATTCCAGTCCATTCCCATGGTCATCCCTGTTCTGTGCTGGGAATAAAATGACACCATTCTGGCTGAAAAACCTGCCAGATGTTATGCTGGCTTTGTTGCTGAGGGTGGTGGCAACTAGTGAGTGTCTCCTCACAGTGGTGGTGTGTAGAGAGGAGTTTCTGGGTTGGAGACAAAGATCTTTACCTTGCAAGAGATGTCTTGTGGTTTTGAGGCTGACATTGCTTGGCCCTCTCCTCTTCAAGATTTTTGAAAGTGCTCTTGCATAGATGTTTTCTATGGTATTCTTTCGGAGAAAGAACTTCTTTCAGATGTCCTTTCAGGCTTAGGGGCCTTTTTGGCACAGTGCTGGTCAGAGGATGACTAGACTTCCAGAATGATCCTCTGGCCTTCTAGGACCACGTTGCAATGGCACTGTCTCGTCCTTGAGCTGAACTGAGTGGTGTGACACCCGCGACCTGCAAAGAACGAGGATCTCAGCACCCAGGCAGAGCAAACTGTGGTTATTTTCAATGCACACTGTGAAATGGGAATCAGTTTTGGAGAAGCCCTGAAAGCACTGGCATAGAAGAAGTGTGGTTGGTGTTCACCTTTAAGGTTTGACCAGGCTGCACAACAGGAGCTTGTGCTGTTTCCTCCTGCAAAACAGTATCAGTGAAAGCACTATGTTATGAATAGTGCATCTGCTGTGAATAGTGAGGATAAGTAGTGCTGGATTAGAATATAAATCTTAATCAGGATTAAGCCCCAGAATATATATATCTATGAAGCAGAACGTGCTGTATGAATAGGGAACAACCTAGATAAACAGATTCTGTAAGTTCAGAGACAGCTCTGCTTCAGTCTGTAAAGTGGTTGTGGCCTTTTACACTCCAAGGAGCATTCTTATTGCACTGAATATGAGGCTTTTCTTTGAAATCGAATTTGTTCACAGAATCACAGAACTGTTTGGGTTGGAAGGGACCTCTTGAGATCATCCAGTCCAACCCCCCTGCCAAGGCAGGGTCACCTGGAGCAGGTGACACAGGAACGTGTCCAGGAGGGTTTGGAATGTCTCCAGGGAAAGAGACTCCACGACCTCCCTGGGCACCTCGTTCCAGTGCTCTGCTCTGTTTGTTGGCCCACAGCTGAGAAAAACTTGCTGCAGCATTTGTGCAGGATTCACTCACCCCATCTGAAATTCTATCAGGGCTGAAATGAAATGTGAGCCAGAGGAAGAACTATGTAGCAGTACAGGCTCACTTGTTTTCACAGGAATACATTAGAGCAAAATCTCGCTTTCATGAATCAGCATTTCCTTTGTCAATAACTTTCAATATTAAACAGTAAGGTGACACCAGGATTACATTGGAGGAAAAGTAAATTAAACTGCAGCAAAAGATTCTAGATGGTAAATTGACACTTCTGATCTTGATTTAGGTTCAGCTACAGAACAGAATGGGAATAACTGTTTCCTCCCCACCATGTTTCAAACTGTTTTGTAACTGAAAGATAAAAAGGACATTTCCAGATCCTTTGTGGATACCAGCTCATCCAAATCCCACACGTTATTGAGAAATGATTCTTTTATTCCCTTCCATGTTCTCTGAAAATTCTAACACTCGCTCAGTTTGCCAAGATATGGAGCATATAGTAGTGCACGTCCCTTGTTGCCTAGAAAGAAAATAGCTGATGTTTTAACATCCTCATGTGCTGAAATGTCATATTCTTCTGCTGAAGTGCACTGTTTCCTCCTCTTCCTTCTTGCCAAATCCATTTTGTTTTTCCACACATTAACCTCTTCCTGACCTAGTGCTGCTCATGCATGAAATGCCCAAGTGCTTCTAAGTTGCAAGCACAGCAGTTGTCTGATGTGTTAGTCTTGACAATGATGCAAAGGAAATGCCCAGGTGTATGAATGTTATTAATAATTTTAGTAAATAGTCCCTGGAAGTTATTTAGGAATGTGTATTTTGGTGAAAAGGCAGTCTTTAAATCTTATGAAACTGTTTTTAAAATTACACAGGTGTCCTGCTATTCTCATCTTAGTGACAGAAATTATTTTACTTTGAGACACACTTGGTTGATATCCGTAAGTATGCATGGGTTTACATAAAGACAAATACAGGCACTTCTTGACTTGTCAGTGTAGTGGCAGCTCCTCCCTCACACTTAATTGTGTAAATCTCCTGTATTCTTTCCCTTGCCATTGCATGTTCAGACAGCCAGTCCAGAGATGTCTTCAAAGTTCACCGAAAATTTAGAAGGCAAACAAAACCAAGAGGGAACACACTTTCTGCAGGATCACTGGTAGAAATTCAGCAGCTTCTTTAGTTGCAGGATATGTTCTGTAGAGCCAATAGCAGTGAAAGCTTCCCTACCCTTCAATCCCAGCTGTGACTTAAGAAAGAACCTTTAGAAGAAAATATACTTATTTTTATAATAATTGACTTTAGTCTGGCAAATTTTTTTTTGTTTTTATTGTGAGCCTATATTTAAATACAGACATTGTTATCTCATTGACTTGTTGATACTAATGGTGCTACTTGTGTTTAAGCATGTTCTGAAGCAGCTTCCCAAGTTCCAAACTTCAATTTTTCACCTCCTCCTGAAAGCCGGTGAGAAAACTGAGTTGTGTAATTTGTGACCCAGTGCGTGCTTAGCAATTCCTGGCAGAAATCCCTCAAACAGGGACATGAGTCTCTCAGAACAGAGAAGTCTCAGCAGCAAGACCCCTGGTGTGTCAGTCCCTGTGAGCATAAACATTGAGAGAGGTCCTGTGGTATAATGAGAAAAGGCCGAGGAGGTGAGCTGTGCGACACACTTCTCCACCCAGCGTACACCTAATCCCGTCTTCCACATTCAGCTCTATCTCCAGGCTTATCCTCTGCTGTGATGATGAGAAGCTCACGCTTGTGACTTGAATAAATCATGTAAGTTGCATGTTAAACAGAGGAATGGTCTGACGGGAGCCTCATCAAATTCAACAAGGAAAAATGTCAAGTCTTGCACCTGGGGCACGTAGACTCCCTGCATTGATAAGAATCTGGGGGAAAGCTCAGCTGAAGAGGATGTGGGAGGTCTAGCTAAAAACGAGCCAGCAGTGTGTCCTTGCAGCAAGGGAGGCTGACAATGTGCTGGCTGTACCAACAGAAGCACAGCCGGGCAGCTGAGGGAGAAGAATTATTGTCTTTTATTCAGAAGCTCAGCAGATGACATCTGGAGTGCTGTGCCTGGTTTGGGGCCCCTTAATGTAGGAAATTTATTGACAAACTGGACCAAGTGCAGTGGGGAGCCACCAAAATGCCTTTGGGCTGGAGGACCTGCCCTTGGTAGAGAGTCTGGAGGAGCTGGGCTTGCTCAGCCTGAAGAACAGGAGGCTTCAGGGAGGCCTAATGGCAACTTGAGGTGCTCTTGTCTGAGGTACACAGCAGAAAAAGGTGAGACAATGTCCATAAATTGATAGAGGAGAGTTTCTAATGGGATATATAAAAAAAAAAAAAAGACCACGGGGAGGAATATAAATATAAAACATTTTGTTACTGAGCTCTTGCTAGCTGGAGGTCTTGAAACCTTGTCTGGGAAATGTAACACGACAAGGATAATTTTATGTTGTCCTCCTTCTGAATAAAGTTGGTGTATTGACCTAGTTCTGTCACTCTGCAGCCATGAGCCAATTGGATCCCTCAGCTGCCACACCATCTCATTTTGCCTCCTTTGGACAGATAGAGCTAATTACAATAGGTACTCCATCCAAGTTTTTATGGATTAATTTACAGCATGATGAGCAGAGTCAGTGATGGAGATGCAACCAAGGAAGTGAGGGGTGCTCTGACCTTGTCACTCACATGGATGTGGAGACATACTGCTCTTTTCCCAGATGGCTCTTGAGTTTCACAGAAAGTCAGTGACAAGTTTAATTACTTCTGACAAATAGAGAATGCCTTCTCTTCTATCTGCATTGTGTTATACCCTTCATGACAGGGGAAGAAGGCGAAGCAGCATCTTGACCAGCCACCCTTTGGGTAGGATATTATGGACTGAAGTTTTGGGGTTGAAGTCCAGAGTTTTGGCTCCCATTGGCTCCTGGTGCTGTCAGGATTAGATGTGTGTGATGCAAGAAGGTGCTTAGGTACCTCTCAAGTCAATGAAACTTCAGTGCCTGCCTAAATAATGCTTGGCAAAGAGATGTTTTCTCAGCAATCAAGATGTAGTTTACATGCTGTATGGCATTTGATAACTCCTGCTAAACAGAGAAGATTAATGTGAAGTTGCATTAGCATGTGGGTAAAAAGGTCAAGATTGTTACAATCTCCAGAATTATGATAGATATAATTAAGGTTGTAAGACTTTTGTCTTTTTATAACTTTCAAAACAAACACATTGAGGGAGGGAGTGGCTGCACTGGGACATTTGGGGCTGGTAGAATCAAATATTTCTTTGCAAGATTTGAAGGTGCCTTATTTGTTGGCTTGATAGTGAATTTTTTAAACACCCAGAGTAAAATACTTTCATGTGTTTAGTGTAGGGAAAGGAAAATTGTGCAAGGCGTGTCTTCCTAGCAAAAGACAGCAAAAAGTCTTTTGGATCGTGTCTGGTTTGACCTGATTTATGGGCTTTTGTTCAAAAGAGAATTAATGGGAAGCTCTTTCAAGAATGCTCAAAGCTGAAATAGTTTGGTGAAGGTAAGAATGGTTATCCTGAGTCAGGCTGAAGGCCCAGCTAGGCCAAAGTCTTCCTCTGACAGCGGCCAGTCTCTAATACACAAGCAAGGCTTGAACATCCTCCCAATCTGCAGCTTAGCAACTTCCCGAGCCTAAGGTTTTTTTATATAACATTTGTTGACAGACTTTTTCTCATGATTTCTTTAATCACTTTTTAAAAGCATGTAGGTTTTTGGCACCCATGGTATCCTGCAGCACTGAGAATTTCACCTGAGCTGTGCATTGTGTGAGATGTCCCTGTTTTTTGTTTTTGTTGAGCATGTCACCTGGTAACTTCATTTGCAACTTGGTAGGATTTGTACTATGAGAAAAAGAGAGTAGTTATTCTGTATTTATCATCTCTGACTTCCTGTGCTCTGCTGGCCTCCTCCTGATATCCCCTTAGCCATTTCTTTTCTTGGCTGAGGAGTTGTAATCAGGACTTTACTCATGTCTCGTTGCAAGCTGTCCCATACCTTTGATCAGCTTTGTTGTGTCTCTCTATATTGTTTTCATTTCTGCTATGTTCGTTTTGAAATGTAGGAGTGGTGCTGCACTGAGTATTCAAACAGACACTCAACTTTTTTTTAAAAGATGGCATAGTACTGCTTCCAGCTTTATTTCTTTTATAAAGGTTTTAAATACGTTTGCTTTTTCAATTTTTTGAGTATTGATCCAGTATTTTCATGAAATTTTTAAAATTTACCATGCTTTACTCAAAGACAATACTTCAGAGCCTATTGGGTGTGCAAATTTAGGTCTCTTCAGTGTTGGATTTGTTGTCTAATTTTCTGCTTTTTCCCAGATTACCTTTCACTAACAACTGTGAAAACTGATCACTTCCTTGTACTCTTTGTGTCATGCCTTTTTGAAAAATGATCATTAATTTCTGAGACCATGTCCATTCTTGTCCTGTGGCAACCTTCTTTCTACAAGAAACTTTCTACAAGATACTGAAGAACCTTCTCAAAATACGGGTTGGAAATCTGTGTTTATGCTTGTGTAAAGCATTTATGTTTTCCACAGGTAGCATTATAATGACTGTGTACCATTTGTACACAATTTTTGCGTGGGTAACATATGATTTGTTCTAAAGCATCCCTTGTTGGCATCCTGAACCCATGGATTTTCTGCTTAAGACAAGTCAAGTGTTGCTTGGGTTTTTTTCCTAGGGTTCTTGAGAAGTTGTAGCATAAAGCATATTTGAGTATGATGTTTAGCCTAGCATTCATTATTTTATTAGTTCATCCTAATGTAGGGATAACTGTAGTGTGTCGTGGCTCCTGCATTGCCTGTCCAGGCAGTCTGTGATCTCTTTGTGTATGTTTTGATCACTGCCATCATCCTGGGTGAGTGGGCTGTTGTATGGTCCTGGTATTGATGTGATATTCAGAGCGTATGGATTATGTTACACGTGGGTAAAATCAACTGCTTTGTCTGCTCTGGCTTCAGGTTTTCATTAGTGTATAGCAACACTCACTGCTGTGGTTTTCCTATATTTTTGCAGTATAATTTGTTCTTTATTTTACAGCAGGTAATGATTGCCTGCCTTTCACCAGTGTGTTGCTTCTGTCAATATCCTCAGCGAAAACTAGGCATTTTAAGCCTTTCTGTCGTATTTTTTTGCATTTCTAGTGTCAATATAACAGCACTTCCACACTTGGCTCAGTAGCTTATTTTTGTGCTATGATTAAAATGGAATTGTGTCTTCTTTTTTGTTACTTGTTAAGATTTATTAATGTCTGCCCTATCTTTTATTTATAGATACAAAGTTTTAATGATTTCAGCCCTAGAAAATGTGTCATATCCATTTGTGCCAGCCTTACTGTACTTCTAAGTTTAAAGATTCTCTTGTAAGATTATTAATTGTAAATGCTGGTAGTTTGGTACCAGCTTGACTTAGATGAAAACTATCTTTTATATATAAGCAGCATTTCTTACAAAATTTTCTGCAGTTCCTCCTGAAACAAAAGTTTATAGTAAAAACAAGGACAGAGTTACACCAGTGTGGAGGGCTTTTTAAAAAAATACTAACTGAAATACTTAACAGACTTTATTAATGGAAAGAGATTTGTTAGAACAGGTGAATATGATTGATATACAGTAATCTGTGGATACTGGAAATGCAGAGTGGTAGTTGCCAAAGGAATGGGCATTCAGGTGTTGGCTATTACTTTGGAAGAACTAAGCTATGAAAGAACATTTTGTTCTACTGGTGACTTGGCAAAAGACATTCAGAATCCTCAGCAGAGGGGAGAACCAGGCCAATAAAGGCAGATTCGTGGTGTATGGGTAGGATTTGGTTGCAGGAATTTGAAAGTTGAAGACAGTAAGCTAAGCAGCTTAACATCTTCAGAATAAGAGGGAGTGAAGCTTGTAAGTGCGTCAAGCTGTTTGCTTAGATCTGGACTAAGGAGCTTAAGTAGCTTATAACACCACAAGCTCCCGAGCTCCAGGGGAAGGGACTTACAAGCTGTGCAACAGCCACACTTCAAAGGCCTTACAAATACAGCTGATGAAGCCTGCAGGGCTTCAAGGGAGCATGTCAACTAAATGTGTCCGTCTGTCTATTTCCCCCAGCATCCAAGTGCTTCCTTTTGTTTCATCCTTCCAAAGTTATGGGCCTCTCTCCTCCCTGGAGTTATCACAGTGTTAAATACTGAAGTCAGGAGGTTCTGAAAATTAATTTAGTCATGTCCTTTATACATATTCTGTCCTTTTTACTCACTTAAAAACCATAGTATTATGCATGCTGGGATGAATTACTTGTTTTTCTGATGAAATGTTGTATGGGGAACTTGAAAATGATGAAGAGGCCCCTGCTTGTAATAGGGGATGGAAAATTATCTCAATTGTATTATTTCAAAATGTAAATTGGCTGTCTTCAAGGTGTTCAGCTCTAAATGTGTTTGGTTCTTGTTGAAGTCTTTAGGACTAGATCATCACAGCTTGCAAAGCTGCGCTGTGTTGCTGTGGTCCCACCCAATTGCTGCTGAAATCAGTTAGCTTAGTTGGAGCAAAAGGCTCCTGCAAAGCAGAGGTGGCTACTTTCACAAACTTTTGCTCTGCAAAATAGCTGTGATGTCCTCAAGAGTGTCATTACTTACTAGTCAAAAAAATTATCTTCATGATGGTGCTTTCTTAAGTAATTTTGTCATCTTGTTCTTGTTCTGTCCTGATTTCATTAAGTCTCCTGAAGATGCACTTTAAATTAGAGGCATATGACCACATTTCTGTTTTGCTCTGACTTCTTGCTCCCCAGGTATTTAGTTTCTATGTATTTCAAAGTAGATCCTTACATGCAGCTTAGTATTTTTGTCTCTACAGACTGAAGCATATGATGATGAAAAATGGATTTTTGTACATTAATATCTCATCCAGGCTGATTTTGTGATGTAGCCTTTCAGGATATTTCGCACTGTTTGCAGTTATACTAAGAGTAATTCAAATCACAGTGTGGAGGATGGTGGAAATTACCTCTGGAGCTCACCTAGTCAGAGCAGGGCCAGTTGGAGGAGATGGCCCAGGACTGTGTCCACTTTGGGTTTGAATCACAGAATCACAGAATG
>VYZQ01035907.1:13862-57485 GCA_013400655.1 Mystacornis crossleyi | reverse complement strand
AACTACTGAAAAGTTTTTGTGGTTATTAGTATTTTTCACCAACACAGAGTTCTTACAATATCCAACCTTTGGGTAACAAAAGAGGAAAACTGAGTTTTCAAAAACTAAAAAATTAAACCTGATGTAAGTGGTTACACTGGTGCATGAATCCTTTCTATTTTACTACTTCGTGAAATATATTACTTATTTTCTCTTTAATGAATTGATTCAGAACCTAGAAATTAGACAAGCAAGAGATAGGAAGATTCATTAAATTATTTGTAGTAATAATTTAGTTCAGAAGAGGACTTCTCCCCAATACATTTTCAGTGTTCACCAAACAGATTTTAAGTGTTCATGGAATTATAGAAACACTTGGGTTGGAACCATACCCCCTACCGTGTCTCTCATCTCTTTCATTTCAGAGAAATTTTTGGTCTGAATGTGCTGCTTTTCTTTTCCCCCTTGCTGTAAACTCTAGTGCTGAGCTGTGGATTTTTTTTTAATACCTTACCTTTGGAATTTGTCCCAGGCTGCATTATAATATTCTGTCAAATAGAGATCTGTGTCAAAAAACAAAAAACAAACCAAAAAAAATCACTGTGAATTGATAAGCAATTGCCGCTCTGCAGTATTTCTACAAGAATTGCAAATATTTCAGAGGCCTTGTTGTGAGCATGTCAGTGTATGTTATAACAGTGTTATGTCTATTGATCTGCTTGTTCCCAAAGAACTCTTTACCACTCACGTACCAAAGTTTCCCCTGCAGTATAATTCTGCTGAAGTCAATGAAGTTGAATTGTATCTTGAGTAGATTTTATTTCCTCTGTGGTACCTCTTGGGCTGTGTGTATTTTTTGGGGGTGATCTGCAGTAATTTAAACTGCTGTTAAGAGATAATTTATGTGCATGTTTTTGTTTGTTTATTTCTTCCTGAAGTCCATCAAGAAGGAGAAGACTTTAAGTCAACATTAAATTTTAAATTAATCTCTGAGCTGACCAAAACTAAGAGGATTTTCAGTTAGGTAATTTGGTGTCTTTAAGCTTCAGGTTCTGAAATACTAAGTTTTGTCTTGATTGAAACAAGGTCTTAGGAAAGCCGAATTTGGTGTCTTCATGAAGAACAATTTCTTGAGAACATAAAGCCTGTGACTATTAGTGGCACCTGAGCCTTGGTTATTACACAGTTCCTACTCGGTTTCAACTTAGTCGTTGCTCCTCTGCTCATTTTAGTGGTGTTATTCTTGCCTTCCAGCACTGTGAGCAAGAAGAATCATGCCTGGTCTCCCCTGCATCATTGTAGAGACTTTATCTATGTAAGTAGCATAAATGTTGAGAATATTAGGTGTATTTGTCACTGTTGCTGAGAAAATCAAGGGTTTTTTTTTCCCCTCTGTTGAATTACAGCTGATTTAATGGTAGCTCTACTACAGTGGCCTCAGAGGATAACATCTATCTGTGAAAGTTATTTTTCTTCCCCAGGCACTGAATTTAAAAAATAAGACTATATTTTTTGTCTGGAAAATTTCTGAGAAACATTTGAGCAACCCTCAGTAAAATTAAAGCATGTTACAAAATACAGGAAAACTTCTTCACTTGCCAGTTAGAAAGCCACCATCCTCTATGGTAAACCTGGCTTGCTTTTGTCAGTAATAAATTAGCTGAATCTTGAAAGTGAAAGTCATAAACACTTCTAAGAAATAGTTTTTGAATGGCTTTAACTTGGGCAGTTGTATTTGTCTAAATAAAAAAAAGAAAGAAAGAAAGAAAAAGGAGAAAACGAGTGTATTCCAGTTTCCATTACTTTTGCCTCATGCACATAGATATGGTTTAGGACCCAATCCTAGAACTCTTAGGGACATAAAAGGCCATATTTTAAAGGGTTTAGAGAAGAGAAATCTTTTACCATAGCGGCAGTTAAATTTCAGTGTCTTTATATGAATAAAGAAAATTAGCATGAATTTTGGAAGAGTTAATAAGCAAGGAGGATGATTTTGGAACACTTGTTTGATAAATGGGACAAAATAACCATATATTTTTGTTTTGTTTTGTATTTTTTTCTTGAACAGAAAGCTAGCAAATACTTTTTTTTTTTAAATTATAGTGTTTGAAGTTAATCAGAGAAATAAAGGAGGGGCTGATATTTTTCTTGTTGCTTGCAAATTGTAAATTGCAGTTATTTGCAATCATGCTTATAACTGGCGTGGGTTCATGTGCATAATCAGCTGCTTTTTGAATACATGTTCTATTGTTCTGTTTTATTTATGGATTCAGTTGTGATGAGAAGGATGTTATGAAGCTGTTTGGATGAATTCTTGGAATTGTCTTTTAAGAGTTTTGAAAGTCAGAGAGTGCCTGGAGTTTGGGGTGCAAGCCAGGGCTCTGTGGGTAGCACTGAAAATTTAGATGAAGAAGTTGACGAATTTTCAGCTTCAAAATGGAAGGTTAAATTCTGGTTTCGGACTTTGAGGTTCATGAACCAGCAAACTTTTGTAGTGACACAGGCACACTGTTGCTGTCCAGTTGAAGTACAGCCAGATCCAGAAGCCCTGACGTCAGGAGTCATCCACCTATTTCAGCATCTGGATCTGTTACCAGTCTGATCCGACCTGCTCCCGGTAGAACAGGGGGCTGAATTCCTACCTTCAGTCTCCTTGCACACATGATGTGGCAGAAGACTTTTGGTGATAATTATCAGTGTTAACCTCCTGATTGGTGCTACGTTTATCATCACAGAATCATAGAATGCTCTCAGCTGGAAGGGACCCACAAGGATCTTCGAGTCCAGCTCCTGGCCCTGCACAGGACCATCCCCAAGAGTCTCACCATGTGCTCGAGAGCATTGTTCAAACACTTGAGCTCTGTCAGGTTTTGTGCTGTGACCACTTCCCTGGGGAGCCTGTTCAGTTCCCAACCACCCTCTGGGTGAGGAACCTTTTTCTAACATCCAACCCAAACCTCCCCTGACACAACTTCAGGCCATTCCCTCAGATCCCATCACTGCTCACCAGAGAGCAGAGATCAGTGCTTCCCCCTCTGTGTCCCATCATGAGGAAGTTGTAACTGCAGTGAGGTCTCCCCTCAGTCTCCTCTTCTCCAGGCTGAACAGACCAAGTGCCCTCAGCCACTCCTCACACGGCTTCCCCTCAAGGCTCTTCATCATCATCATTGCCCTCCTTTGGACACTCTCTAACAGCTTTTTACCCTTCTTATGTTGTAGCATCCAAACCCACACAGGGCCTTAAGATGAGGCCACCCCAGGGCAGTTATGTGCCAGCACCATCAGAGGGGACGTCAGACTGCTCAGGAGAGACCCAGAAAACCTGTGTTACTGGTTCCAGTGTCTCACTCGCTGAATCCACTTCAGCAATGCTCTTTGAGCCTGCTCTTTATAAAATCCTTGGTTTTCCCTCCACTTTTGGTCTTAGTCTTCTTCCTTTTCTGGGAAGGCATCAGTTCTGTGTTTGTAAATATACAATGATGCAGGACTCCAGTCTTTTTGGGAACCACTGACAATGCTGAACATATATAATTGTAATTTCCCTCTTTTCTCTGTGACAGATTTTTTTCTTTTTCCTATGTACCTTTCAATAAAAGCAATAATTTGGCTGAAAGCAAGAGACAGGAGATGAACTTTAACATCACTCAGTTCTTGCTGGATCTCTGTGGAAGGCACAGTGAGTATTTTTGTATGCATAGTAACGTGCACAGAGTGTGCTGCCTTCTGTGGGCAAGCCTTGTGTGGGAAAGTGCCTTTTGCTCAGACTTCCCACATAAACAGACTTCTTTACTTGGGTCTTCCTCCCTCCTCCTGTCCAGTGGGAATCATTATTTTAACTCTATTTTGTTAGGTCAACCACCAAATTCCACAGAAGAGAATAGATCTCTAGAAGATGTGCATATGGCAGGACAACACTGTGCCATGTGCAGCTGCAAGCCCTTTCTTAGATAGGGTTAAAATTCAGCATCAGCTCTCAAAAAAATAATCAGTTTTTCAATAAGAAGGAAATAAACTGGTTGGTTAGGTACTATGCAGGGAGCTTTCAATTAAAAGATGTTTAAATCTGATTCTCTCAACTGTCAAGGAATTGAATTCATGAATTATGTTTGCTACAGTTGTTGTTTTTTTTCAGTACCACTGTGAAGTTCTCTTTGTGCAGTGCTGTAGGGGATGGATGGTAGTTCCTGACAGATTCAAACACAGCTGGCTGAGAACACTGCTGGTGATGGATGAACAATGTCTCTGTTAATGCTTTTTATACATAAATGATGGGCTTGCTTTATTTATTTATAAGATGTATCCAATTACACATCTTAGAGCAAATGTCCACTGTTCAGTAAAGCACACAATATTGGCATTAAAAAGACAATCCCTGGAATCGGTGATTGATGCATTTTCCTCATTCTCTGGAGAGAGACTGAAATAAGAAGTAAACCTAAAATTTACCAAATTCAAGTAGTTCTTTTGGGATCTAATCCTTGTCTGTAAGAAGTGACAGAAACTCAACAAGGGATGCTGTTGTCTCTGCTCTGGCCACTTGCAGAGCACCACCAGAAGCCTGAGATTTTGCTTCCACGTGGCCTGGATGGATCAATCCCACCTGTACAGCAGCTCAGAGTCTGTGATCCCACAGCAATGGCTGAAGTTCCCATGGCTGTAACCTGCAGGGATGTGTTTTGGTGAAGTGAGCCATCCTGATTACTCGGAGTGGAGGAGAACGAATGGTTTTGCCCTTCATGTAGCTTCAGCTTAGAGTTTTGGGTGCTTTTCCTGTGTGTCTGTGTGTGTTTGTACTCATGAGTGGATCCAATTTAGAACTCGAGCTCTCTAACCAATCGTAGAAACTCCACTGTGTAAATGAGGTTAGTTTCTTTTATCAAGTAGGTTGGGTATATTCTGAAATAATTCTTGGTATTTTGCTACAAAAGAGTTAGTCTGGATTAAGGTGGGTGTGCAGATAATCAGCATTTATCAAACACTTAATAATCAGCATAAATCAAATACTTTTAGACCTGAGAGATGGTTTGGCCTCTTGGAAGACACCTGATTAATGTAATAGTGGGGTAAATGCATACTGTGTGTGGTTTGTATTGAATAGCAAATGCACTGTAAATTCACAACTCGTTTTCTGGTAACTTACTGATATGGAAGGGGCTTGAATTGATAATGCAGCCAAAACCTGAGCGTTCTGACCTGGCAAGAGCTCTCCCATCCATTCCTGGATTCCAAACGCAAACATTTGGGAAGTTGTGGAGCAGAAGCCCTGAGACAGAGAGCTGGCATGCAGGTGGAAGTGCAGGAAGCAGCAGAGCTAAGATGTGTTTGCTGTTCTCACAGGGGTGGCTGCTGTTTGGCTTTGGCACTTTTATGTTGTCCACTGTTCTTTCCTGATGGTGGGAGCCCAGCAGTGGGTTTGGCCCCTTTCCAGAGGCGCTGGAGAGCAAGCCTGCCTTATTCTTTGGTTTGAGCTGCTGGGAAGTGTAGCCAGTGTGTTTGTTTCTCGTTCTGTCTTGCTGGCTGTCTCTGAAATGTGGTGTTTTCACGCTGGATTTGGTAGTTCCGCAAGAATTTATATTCTCAACAAGGTTTAGCAAGACAGAATTGTGACTACCAGGCAAATCATTTAGAGTTCGGTTTGGTTTCTAGGAACAGAGGCTTACTAGTTATTTTTCACTGGTTTCTGTGCTATTATGTTGTTGTGATAATCTTGGCAGGAATCTGTCACTCCGTGTTGGTATAATTGAAACTTGTTTTCCCTGAGGAATCACTCTGCTGTTTGTTTTATTTGTTTACTGACATTGACAGAGATCCTAATGGCTTTTAAAACCCAATTTGTGCATCACTGAATATCCTCCAAAGAGGAAAATAAAATTAAATTTATCAGCAAAATAGGGTCCCCCATGCAATGTTTTGTCTGGGTCTTGGGCTCCACCTGAGTACCCAGATGGGGGTCTGGAAATGGTGTGGTGAGCTGCATCTTCTGATTATTTCTAATTCCGTCTTCAGGGCTTTTGTCATTAAGATACTTGAAAGGATAAATGACAATAAGTTATTTAGGGTATCAGTGTAAGTTGCCCAACTCTGCCTTGTGAGAAATAAATTATCTTTAGCTTTTATTAAAAAGGAAGTTAAGATAACAAAACAATAACCACAGTGAAATTTCCCTTTTGGGAGGGTATACATGATGGTATCACTTATTATTTTTATAAATCAGGGTAATTAAGTGTTTAGATTTTTTTTTAAGGTATGATATCAAAGTGTTTATGCATTTATTTTGTTTTAAACCTTTGAAGAACTTTGAAGTGAGGCCGTTTGGACTGTTTATGTTCATAATGCCTTGCTGAATTGTGATTATGGATAGATGTGTGGCTTTTTGCACACCATGCTCCAGAGGAACATGCACACAAATAAATGATGAGGCACAGGGCAGACATTCAGGAATGTAGAAGAAAGGATGGATTTCTTTAAGCCTAAAGAACACAGGATATTTTTTTAACTCTCCCAAAGCTGTGGGTTTCCACTGGATGAAGATTCAGATTTTTTTTTTTACTTTAGTGAAGTGATTTAGACCATCTCTAATTGCCTTTTGACACACTTCCTTGTCATTCAAGTGCATAGGGATTGCCCAGGTTTCAGTGAACTCTGACTGTGAACATCATGTGGAGATAAGTTTGGAAAATACTGCTGATTTTAAAGGTTATCTGTCAGTTTGTATATATACAGCTATGAGCCAAACCAATCTGACCTCAAACCAGAGCTGTAATATAATAACACTGCCTTTCTTACTGTGTACCTCCTTTGCAAATCTCCTTGACATTGATAGCACTATAATAATAATAGATCTGCAAAATTTATGTTGCCTCTTCTATGGAAGTGTTCTAATGTGCCTTGGAAAAGTGGGTAATTAGTGTTATCTCCTTTTTTACAGAAGGTAAATTAGAGGTGCAGAGAGAGAACCCTGACTCCCACCTCCTTGTTCTCACTGCTTGGTTCAGTAGCACAAATCTTGACCATACGCACTTTCACTCTGATTTGTACTTTTTATTGCGTTGCAGTGCCTAAAACAAGGATTTTGGCTACTGGTGGTGCATCCCACAATAAAAAGATCTTACAAGTAAGTAGAAAATTAAATGCTGAACTGAACTTGCAGTTACATCTCCATTTTTATTTTGCTGTACTGAATCCAGATCACTACAGCTGCACAGGAAGGTATGGATATGGAACTGTGACTCTGCTGCGGGTCTTTGGGGGCTTTTCTTCAGGTGTCATGTGAAAACCTTTAGCCCAGTGCTAATTTTATATTGAACTTAGAGGTTTTTTCACACTTGACTAGTTTTATGTGTATCTGAAGCACTGGTGATTTCCAGGTCTCACCACTTACATCAAATCAATCAGCAAAGAAATCAAGAAGAAACTTCTTATATAATACCTGAGAATTTTTTTTTCATTCAAGTCAAAGTTGAACCGTTGGCTGCTTGAAACTGAAGGGGAATTATGCTGTTGTTAAACCCTGAAAAAACCCAACAAACAAACAAACAAACAAACAAACATACAGCCTCAATACAAACCTCAACCCCCTGCCCTTGTGTTACTTATTAGCATCATACCATACACTTGGAGGAGGCTACACTTTTGTATGGTCATTCCTCTCTCTTCTCAACCTCCTCTTTTGCTGCGGTTGCTGCCCATCCAGCCTGGGCAGGATCCTTCATCCATCTTCTGGAGAACAGAGAACCGTGTGCTCTCTGTTTCTGCCCACTGAGACTTGGCAAAGCCTCGCTCACAAATGGGGAGCGGCCTCTCGCCTGGCTTTCGGCAGCACAGAGCGAGACATCTGGATTGGGATTCATCCTGCCCAAATCCAGTCATCTGTGATGTGATGTCTGTTTATGATCTGTCAACCCTGTAATAGTCGGGGGAGATCCCGTCTGTTGCAGTGCAGAGGAAACCGGATGGTGTTTTAACTTAACAAATGGAAATGTCTCCCTCTGGGTGATCCGAGGAGCTTTCTGGGCTCGAAGGGCTGCCTTGAGAACCCCCCTTTAACCACAGGCCCCCACACTGACCTGGAGGTAGACATGCACACCAGAAGTCCTAACCTTGGGCCAGGTTTTATCGCTGGTGATAGTGAACACAGGATGAAATGTTTTCTGGGGATTCCAATCCCTTCCTGTCAGCTCCAGAGAGCCTCAGCTGTACACCATTCTCTTTGACAATTGCAGTCAATTCTCTGCTCCACAAAACCTGAGCTGGATTAAATGGAGGTCAAAGAGCAAAAAAGCAAAAAGCTGTTTTCTCCTAAGGCATCTAAACCACGTGTGTGTAACTGCTGGTTGTACAGCTGATTGGGGAGCAGCAAATTTGGCATGTTGTGCCTGCAGATGTCACTTCTCTTCATCTGCTTTGGTTACTTTGCCTAAGAGTGTGACACTGGATAATTACCTGATTGGTTAATTGCTTAAAACATTGGTCCTTACAGGAGTAATTCTGCTAAGGGTACATCCGGAAAGATTGGATTCACAGAAAAGTTTGTTTTTAAAGCTGTATTTCTAGTTTGGGTGCCAGGAGGATCTCCTTGCTGTGGAATGAAGGCAGAGAAATGAATGTTCTTAAAATATGTAATTTGGTAACATACACAGCTGAAAAATCATGGGATTGGGAGAGTGGTGGCTAGGGTGCTTGCTCTTCACGTATGACAATTCAGCTGGTTTTAAAACTCATCAAAAGTGCCTTAAAATAATATGATCAATACAGTGTCATTCACTTAATTCAATCACTGGTTAATTGGATCTTTCCTTTTAATTTAATCAAAACCTCAGAAACCATATCAGTTGCATAAAGAGTAACAGCTTCCACCCTTATCATGGTCAATTTTGGATAATTTGTTCCAGGGCTACAAAAGACTATCATTTAATTAATCAGCATTCAGTAAC
The DNA here is from genome assembly GCA_013400655.1 of Mystacornis crossleyi. NCBI lineage: Eukaryota > Metazoa > Chordata > Aves > Passeriformes > Timaliidae > Mystacornis > Mystacornis crossleyi. The sequence continues at coordinate 48,573 of VYZQ01035907.1, read as the reverse complement.
TCCTATATTTTACACCACAAAGGAGACAACTTAGGAAAATCTGTTAAAAAAATTTAGTAGGACAACTTTCTCTACAGTTCCAGGAATCTTTTTATAACATATGTGGTGCTTGATTAATAACTGCATGGAATACAGTGAATTATCTTTAGCAGTAGAACCTCTAACAATTTCTTTTTTTTTTGGAACCACAGTTCCAAATGACTTATCAAATATATGGACTTTGAATAATTTTTATTTTATAATCGTGGTTAAAAAATTACATTATTTGTTAAATTGTTAAAATGTTATTTGTAGTATTACATCACTTTCTGACAATCAATGTAGGGTAGAGCTGCATTGTATGAGGCTCTGAAGAGATGAAAAAAAAAATTGTTGTCCAAAAGATTGTACAATTTAACCTTAAGATAAGAAATGCTTACTAGAGATGAGGTGAAGATGCAGATGGGAAATGTGTTGAAACAAGGTGGTAGCATTGGCTGGCAGGATGGGCAGTGGGACTAGAGCTCTCTGACCTTATAATTTCTAGAGGACTTTTTAATAGATAACCATGATTAATTTTTCATTTGTCCTCTAGCATTGAAGCTCATGTGCTGCTCAGTGCTGGCTTGCAAATGAAATTAGCCAATCCTGACTTGTCTGTCTTACCAGAAGAGAGTGTTTTAAGTGTATTAGCTCAGGCTGTCATTGGGTTCTAGTTAGCAAACAGCCACTTTCATTTAAATTGTGAAAATCAGTGATTTTCAAAGGTTTTGATTTGAAGATTCTCCACAAAACTTCAGAGAAAGAAAAGTCCTTTAGAAATTTCACGTACTATATATTTCTATAGGTGATATGGATTGTATTTTTTTGTCATCTTTTGTGAAGCCCTGGGGTCCATCATCATCAGGGTTATAAATTCCAGGATCAGGGTTGCCTTGCCCTAATCCAAGTGGTTTGGAACGCTGGACATTTTGGCCTTATTTTTGATTCAATTGCATAGATTTAAGTCAGGTGAGACACTTTTTCCTTTGGCAAAAGTAATAAAACCACAAGCAATAAAAAAATAAAAGCACAAGTTATATCTGAGTTGTTGCCTGCTTCTTGCGTTGCTCAGCCTGAGAGGCACCTGCAGTCCTAGAAGTGATGAAACCCAAATAGAAAGCATTTGTTGACAGTGTTTTTGGAAAGGAGTTATTTGACTTCCTGTGTCCATATCCAAATATGTCTTAATTTTCCCCCTTCTGTATTGTTTTTCTAAACCTAAACTGTGGGGAAGAGCACATGCACTCAGCGGATGTGAGGTGCTGATGGTGTTGATTTCAATGCAGAATGATGTGTGGTCGAATAACTTTAGTATCTGTTGGATACCAGAAATTCTTTGCCTGTAAAATTTTATTTGTTTTACTCAAGCCAAGTTTCTCAGTGTATTTTCATAGCCAAGGTTCCCTTAAAAACAGGGAAGCTGATAAATTTAGACACTATGTAATCAGCTCCTGTGTCATTCTCCCTGCTGATCCTAATAGGATGGAAATGGTGGAGATGAAGAAGAAAGGCTTAGCACGCCTTCGTATTGCTGGAGGTTTATTTTTATCCAAGCCGAGAACTGAGGACCTATGACTGGTTCTTCTCTCCTTCCTGCCCACTTGAATCAGCCATAACATGATGGAAGAAAACAGGCTCCAGTTGTGGGTTCCTGAGCAGGTCTCCTTGCCATGATGTAAGCCTTTAACATGGGCTGAGTGTGTGAGCTTTTGAGGGATGACGCTTGAACCCAGGCTCCTCTGAACTTGTAACCAAGAGATCTGGAGAGAAATGGGACTTCATTTCCTGGCTGCAGTTACCTCTGTAGCTCAGAATTACCAATACCCTGTTGTGTGACAAGTTCAGGCCTCATTGTTGCCTGCAATGCTTCTTTCCACGGGTTCCTGAGTGCTTGGCTGGGGCTTGGGACAGCTCCTTGTTTTCCTGAGCAGTGATGGAGGATTTCTTTTCCCTTCGTGTTTCATGGATGCCTTGATGCTCCTCAGGTCCTGTCTGACGTGTTCAACGCGCCCGTGTTCACCATCGACACTGCCAACTCTGCTTGTCTGGGAAGTGCTTACAGAGCAATCCATGGTAAGGCTGCCAGAAGATGCTTGTGAGCAGTCAGGGAATTTAATTTCACTTGGTTAATACTTGGGATTACCCTTACTGAACATGACAGGGCCGTAAAGCTGGGCACACCTGACTGCAAAGTCACACAGGTCTGAGAGGGATTTTTGCTCTTAGTACGCTTGGATTAGGCCAGAGAATATAATTTACATTGTAATTCCAAGCCTGGTGGCTGCTTCTCAGCCAAGGGATGGGGTGTGGGGAATGTTGGTACTGTCCAGGGAAGGTCTAGGACCTTCACATGTTAAGTTGGTACATCCATGGAAGAATACAGCCAGCTGAAGGTGCTGGTGGAGCCTGCCGCCCCGGTTTGTGGACTGGGCTGTGAACTGGGTTGCTGCAATGGCCAAACCAAACAAAGGGTTGATCCCAGCAAAGGAAATCGATGAGAGCAGGGATGACAGGACCAGTAATACTTCTGGCCAATATTAAACTTGTATTTATCTTCCAGCATTTAAACATCAAGTTGAGGGATATGCATAGTGTCCTGGGCTCCATGTGCTTTCTCTTGTAAAAGCATAAATCTTGGGATGCTCTTAGGTTCACCAGTCATCGTGCTTGATGTACTACATCACTCACTGTAATACAACAGTCCAAGCCCCAGGATTTACATGTTAATTAACTTATATCTATTAATGCACACGGGTGTGTGTTAAATGTGGGCCATCAGCTACTGAAGACTTGAATCCCAGGCATGAAATTTTATTTATGTATTTTAAAATGGTTTCTAATATCTTACAGCTAAACAATTCAAGGAATGTGTATCAAATTCTGAAATCCTTATTTAGGTCAACTTTAGTTAGCCTCAGTTTTTTTGATTAGAAGCTTTAGGATTTGGGTCTTAAGACATGGGTAACTTCTCTACAGGTTCATGTAAGACCATGGGGTTGCAACAAGCACGGAAAAGATACCATCAGCCATCAGAAGAAATCAGCCAAGTTTTAATTTTAGAAGCAAATTCTGCTGTCACATTATAGCATCTAAAGACTACATGCTCTCTTGCATTTGAAAACAGCACAGAAAATTGAACAACCAAAACTTGAGTTGGTGTGTTCAATGCACACAACGTGCTCTCCTCTGTATTTCCAGAAAAGGTGCAAGGGTTTTGTCAGGCCAAGTAGGCTTTTGCAGGACAGTGGAAACACTTGGGATTATCTGTATATTTGAAGCCACAATGGAACCATTTTTGCACCTCGTTTCCAAAGTTTCCAAACTGTTTTTCTTTATAGTCAAACTTTGCCTACTGCTTCAGAAGCCTCCTGGCACCTAATGCTGCAGGCAAATTCCTTGTCCTTGAATGCATGTGAAATGTGGAGGCATCATTAAAGTTTGTGCGGATATTTCGTGTGTGTGGGAGATGTGTATTCCCTCTGCCAGTTTGGCAGACGAGAGGCGGAGGCTTGGCTGACAGAGCGTTCGAGCGAGGATTTCGGATGCCGTGCTTATGGAGGGACCCCTCGGCTCTCGTCCTCTGCCAGCCAAGCCCCAGGAGGTTTGCTGTGTGTGTTCCTAAATGGCATTTTTGATTGATGCTTTCAGCTGCCTCACTCTTGTCCAGGCAAAGGAATTGAGGAAAAGTGAGGACTTGCTAATATAAATGAAATACTGGTGGCAAGGGTTCTTTAATAATATTGCAATGTGCATCTGGGGTGTTTCACATTTAGCCTGGGGTTCTTATCAGGTGTACAGGGAGCTCCTGAAACGCTGTGATTTGCTCACAAAGCCAAATGCTGTGGTAGCAGAATTCCCCTATTATCCTGCTTCCTTACATATAAATATATTTAATAATTTGTGGCATGTTTTCTTGAAAGTGTTTTCACTTCTCTTCATTTTTATGTTTAGTCACATTTTGTCCTTGAATCCCTTGCTTCCACATATTTTCAATGCTGTTTACTATATTGTTGTAACCATAAATAATTACTGATATTGTTGAGTAGCATTTCTGCTGCTTACCTATTCCCCAGGGTACGAATTGAGTGATTGGCAAAAACTCAAGCACAGAGTCCCCACTTCCCTGGCTAGCTCATAGGAATGTAAGATCTTCTGCCATTTATCTTTCAATCCTGAATGCTGACCTGACCAGGGAAGATCAATATAATGTATTAATTTGCCAGGGAGTCAAGGCACATCCCTCATCATGTTTTTTTTGCATTGATCAGGATTGTGATTCTCGTTGCAGGACTTGTAGCTGAGAGGAATGTGTCCTTGGCTGATGTTGTGAAATTAGCACCGGAGCCCAGATTGGCTGTTACACCCACCCCAGGGGCTGAGGAGGTGAGCAAGCTTGGGAATACCATTTTTGTTTTCATTTCCTGTCTGCTTCAAAATGTAGTGGTTTGCTAATTCTTCTAGTACAATAGATGAATTTAGGAGAAATTTGGTTTCGTAATTCTTATTCCTTGCTGTGAAGACAGATTTGATTTTGGGAGATCTTTGGTGTTGTAATGCTAATAATCAATGCAATAATCTGATCTCACCATGCAGGTCTGTGAGAGTGAATTTTCTTAACAGGGCGTGATCAGAGAGCAAAATCTTTTCCTTAAGGGACAGAAAAAGTAATAAAATAGGTTGAATTTGGATACAGATCAGTCAGGTTGTAACTGATAATCCTGACAAAATAGTCTGGACTTGTTTGCAGCAAGCAGCACGGAAAGAGCTGACTTTTTGGAAATCATCTCCAAAAATCCTTCCTGTCTGATTGTAAACAGTGGTCAGCAATTGTATATAATCACTGGTAGCTCCCACTTGGAAAATATGCCAGCTGGGAGAGTTCAGTAGGCTCAGGTCTTTGGTGCCGTGCCCATCCTGTGAATTTCGGCACGTCTGAAGGTGAGGCTTGTGCTTTATGGCCCACGCAGACAAAGCAGAAGAGATAGTCATTGTTGGTAACTATGTGATTCCAGCCCTTGTAAAATCAAGGAAGGAATCATTGTTTCAGGCTCTCCAGTGCAACCCTGCACGTCTCGCTCTCAGCCCAAGACTTTAGTTTACAACAGCTTTTGAAATATAATGTGCAGTAATAAATAAACAATACAATATAGCAAGATTCCTGGAGAACGCATGTTTAAATAACAAAGGTGAATCTCACCAAGGTCTTCAGCTGGGCAAAACCTTCTTTTACATCAGCACAGCCTTGCGCACTCTACCATTTATGAGATTTGGATGTGCCCTAACTACAGGCAACAAGGTTTTAAAGCTTTTATTTAAACTGGGAAATTAATGATCTGCCAAAACTACTAACTCCCAGCTACATGTGTAGAGGAGCACCAGATATCATCATGAGTAATAATAGAAATGATCATGCTGCATTGTGCCTGCCAGCGTATTATTTAATTATTAACTGAGATAGAGGAGCTCAGTAATCGAATAGAAGTCCCCTTCAGAAATATTAAGACATTGAATAATTTAAACTTGATTGATCTGATCTCATTTACTCAACCTTCCCCCCTCATTTTAAAAGATAAAATAATTAACAGCAGTGGCCTGTGCCACGTGTGTTGCCGCTGAAGCTCTCTGCAGGGAACACACCACAGGAGCAGCTCCCTGGTGTCTGATTCAACCTCACGTCGCTGCCCTGTTCCCCCCCAAAATGCTGTGTGCTGAAAAGCTGCCAGCCTGGCTGGGGTGGAGGTGGGGAGTGCTCAGAGACCTGCTTTTGACCCCCTGGTGCTGCTTCAGCTATAAAACTCAAGGGCAGGGAATACAGCTGTCACTCACAGGGGCCTTGCAAGCACCTTGTACCCCTGCAGGGGCCAAGCAAACCTGGCTGAGAGATCGCTGGGGAATTCAGCTACCTCTTTCTGTTTTGCTCTCTGCATAAAATGGCCTGGAAGCTAAAAGAGTTAATTATCTCCTTCTCAATACTTTCCTTTTCCACATGGTTAGTCCTGGCTCTCCTTGCACGTCTTTCTATTGGTTTTAAATGATGTACAGTAGTGAATTGTTGCCCCAGTAGATAGGGATGAATGACGGGGAGGTAGTGGCCAAACAGCATGGGAAGGAATAACCATTCCTACTCTTTAGCTTAGCTTTCCAGCTTCATTCCATTAAAAGCAGCTTCTTGCAATTACATATTCCACACCATTTCTTTTCTCTTCCTGCTGTAGAATTTTGCAGTTGATGGTGGATTCCCTGGCTAGTTTCATGGCTGTGAAACTGCAGAGAGCCAGAGGGCCTGTCAGTAATACAGTGTGTTAGCATGAACAGTGCACTAAAAATTCATAATGCAATGAGTCAGTTTGATTCTGTTTTGTACAGAGCTGCATCACCCTGTCCATCCAATTTCATTCTGTTGAGGTTAGAGCCTTTCACTTAAATGATAGTTCTTTTTATAAACTTCAAAGTCATCCTGAGGTTAAGTCCTGTCTTGCTGAGGAGCTCTTCTGAAAGAGTCTGGCTTACCAATGTGAAATTCCCCCAACCACTTCTTTACATTTTTTGGATGGCTACAGCTAGATCTTGGCAGGGTGGAGAAAAAACAGGTCATAACACAGCAATCTGCTCTGGTTTCATCCTTTCTTCCTGGTCTAGGTTGGAGACAACATGTGTTAGATCATTCGAGAGAGGAAAACCTCCTATGGACAGAGGTCAAATGCGACAGTTTGATGTAGCTTCTCCCTCATTGCCAAGGCCTATGCCCACAGTAGGGGTTTCCAGGAACCAAAAATGCAAAAAGAGTTTCTTTGATTTCTGAGGGATCATTTGTGATAATGAATGTGATTTTAAAAAGCAAGGGCAGGGCACACAAAGCAGCTCTTCTAGTTCAATTAAACTGATGGGCAGGTAAAATAGAATAAAGTCACAAGATGGGGAACATAGAGCTTGTGGTGGGCAATGAATCAGTAGTTAGTGGAAACTGAAGTCTCAAAAGTTCCAACTTGCCTGGCAACAATGTGATTTTATCGTGTTAGCAGACCATCCTGCCTTGAAGAGACCATTTCAAAGAGGATGAATCCCTCTCTGTGGGTATGACCCCAAGTCTCTTAGCTGAACCTGATTTCCCAGTATTTTTGTAGGATATGGATATTAACCTGAGCTTGTTTCTAATTCTGGCAGTACCCAAACAGGTCATGAAGTGTTCTGGTGGAAACCACTGTGGTGGTAGTCCTTGGTCACTCTCTCAACCAGCTCAAGTCTGTCATCTGTGGGTTAATCTGATGAATCCTTCTTCCTTTTTTTTCAGAACAGCAAAAATTAGAGTCATCTCACCTCTTTGGGGCCTCCTCTCTCCCCAAGGAAAAAGATTAATCAGAATCACTAAGCATGACAAAAATAACCAGGAGATTCTAGAGCAATAAATATATCTTAACAGACAGACATAATCTGTTTTTCCAGCATTAGAATTCAGATCTATTTTAGTAATTTATTAAAACAGGGATGGTTGGCTAGTTGGTTAATTAAGCAAAAATAAAACATGAGAGAGAACATGATTATCTGGGAGTTGGTCACTTGTGTTTATATAAGCCATGTGCCTGTGACATATTGGTTGTGATATTGTCCTGTGGGGTTTTGTAGGGAGAAGGCATAGAGCAGCTCACTACCTCTGGATGTGTGATTTTTGATTGCATTATTGACTCCGCTGAGGTGTATTAATCTTGAAAAAATTCGGGAAGGGAAAATGTAAACCTAACAGGTTTTCTTGACTTTGGTGAATTGCCTTGTAAGTGGGTGGATTTATAGAAGTGACCCTATTACCGAGGAAGGTTATAATGACCTATTTATTGATTTAAAATAATTGTATTTTGTTGAGTTAGATTTTGGAGGGGAGAGGTTGCTTTCTAGAATTGGTTTAGGTTGGTAATTTAGTGCCGAGTAGGTAATAATAATACAACCACAAAAATATAATAGGTATTGATAGAAGTTTGATTATGGTGATTTGTGTAGCCAATAATTTTTTTAACCTTTTAAACTGATTAAGATAGGCTTGCAGAATGGATATCTGAAGTAGAGAATGTAATTGTTTCAGGTGTGGTTCTTTGGAGAGATCTTCAGAGTATTTCAGAACACTGTTTTATTGTTTCTGCTTTATAAGTATTCTCTCTCTGTTAAGAAAGATGAACAACTGCTATGATTTGAAAAATAAAACAACTCTTGATTTTTTAAGCAAATATCTATGAGTAATTTGACTTTGGTTTTAAAAAAGGGACCTTTCAAAAGTAGCAAGTGTTTGTGAGAGCCTGATTAATTTTAATCTATTCAGGGTAGATTAAATGTATTCGGGTAGATTAAAATTGGATAATCATCAGCATCATCTTTGTAATTTGTAAATTTTGAATTGCTCCAGTGATTGGCTAACAGAGCATTGCAGGAGATAGGAGGATCCGTGTGGGTTGTCACTTGTCGTAGTAATTTGTAGCTGGTTTTGCTCTTAGAAGGTGGCAGGGACATTGTAAACAGTAAAAGCCCTGTTGAGTACATAGGCTGGTGCTGTGGCGAGATGTAGTATCAGGATGGCACGTTTGATTGTTCTAGAGAACACCATAGCATTGTATGAGTGCATTTTTCAGAGAGAGCAGGTTAAATTATTCTCTGTTATAACGTATTATTTATCATTAGCATTTTCTTTGAATGGTTGTGGGACTGTCAGCATTTGACCAAATTGTCCCAGGAGAGAAGTTTAGGGTTTGTAAATGAAGCAGTCAGCATACTGTTGATGTTGTGGAGTAGGGTATAAAAATAAGCTGGGGATAGCGCCATAATTAAGCAAGGACAATTAAATTATGGACAATAATAAGGTTTGTGTTGTGATACATGTAATTACTTCTGTTAAATATCATGGTTTGATAGATTAAGTTTGAGGCTATGATAGAGAGGAAATTTATGTCCTTGGGTTTTTATGCATTACTGAGAGTCCTTTATTCCCCATGGACCTCAATTATAAGAATATATCTATATAATTGCCTCAGGAAAGAGACTCCTGGAATCGCCCAGGAGGAGTTGCCCAAGGTTCTGTGGCGGCACCTCAGTCGTGACAGACGTGGAGGATCACCTTCCACAGACACACCTGAGTGCACGCTCAGGCCATGCCCTGGGGTGGTGCTGTTTGGTTTTCTGCTCTGTGTTTCATGGGAGCTGCACTGCTTCAGCCCCAAACCTCAGCTGGCATGAAAAATACTGCCTGTGAAAAGCTTGTGGTACTGCTGCACTTATCAGCTGTGACGTACTGGTGATATTACAGCCAAATTCCCTGAGGAGGAGGAATTTAAGGCTTTGCTTATCCCTCTGAGCTGCACAGCTTTTTACCCCAAAGAACAGGAATAGAGTACAGGAAATATTCTTAATTATTCGTTTGCAGTTTTTTTTTTTCATGTGGTCCATAATGTAGGATTCATTTACACTAATGGCTGAGAAGCTTATTGCAAATGCCTGAATTTTCTCAATTAGCAAGCCAAGTGCTTAAGTCCAATAAACAGGAAAAGAAACTGTGTCAGTAAATGTGGTTGTTCATTTATTTTGACACATTTTAATTTAGAGTGATGTATTAACAATAATACTTCCCAGCCTTCTGGTAAATGCATTGTGTGTATTTTGTAAAAATACTGATGGGCAAGTAATATGGAGCCTGCTTTCTCAGTGCCTGAGCTCACTTACCAGTGCAGCTCTGCTGTGCTGCATCTTTGCTGAGAAGCACTTAGGGTTTATCAAATTTACAGAATAGCGAAGTAAGAAATAGCCAGTCTTCATTACAGATGCTTCAGTGAATAGAGGAGCTGGTTTTGTTTGAAATACAGATACTCCCAGTATAGCCATCGTTGCCTGCTTAATGTTTTGTTTACTCTGAAGTGCATATTTACCAGAAATGGGAGCAATAATATTCTTTGGGAACAGGAAAAGAATATAAATATATATATATATATACACACACACATATATATATATGTACTTCTCTGAGCCCTCCAGGCCCTTGTGTAGTTAGTTAAAAATACCACGCTGAGTAATGTGATGTTTCATAATAGTGGTGCATTTTATTTTCTAACCCCATCAATCTGCACAAACCTCCAGGATCTCAGCATCACTGTCCTGTGGAGAAGAGGAGCTGGGGCACACACATGTTAAATGCCTGGCCTGGGATCACTGAATGAGTCTGTTGCAGAGGCAGGAATGAGTAGGATTCTCTTCTTTAATTGGTGGAAGACACTGTAAGACTCAGTCACTGTAAGATGGCTTTAAAAACCATTTTATGATGCCTTGGCTAATGAACAGTGTCTCTTTCCACTTGCTGTGAATGCTCCTTCTCTTCTATGCCTTCATATATTTAATCTGTTGTAGAAATCTAGAAATGAAACTTTAATTTCTGTAACATTTGGTTTGTAAAAAGGGAAGAGTTGGTCAAAACCAGTTCCTTCTGCAGAATGTGTCCGTTAGGTCACTTCCACCTACCACTGTGGAAAGTGGAAATGGGAATGAAGAGATAAATCCAGTTTTCACTGGTCAGGCTTAAACTGTCATTCAGGAGGAGAGAAACATAGAAACTGCCATCAGCTGAAAGACAGAACAAAACCCCACTACTTTTTATTTCCTAGATGAGAAAACTTTGTGATTTCTTTTTTTTTTTTTAATCTGGTAAAGTGTGGCTGTTACAGACACTGAGGCTGCTGCAGGGCTGTACAGAGACCTGCGCAAGAACAACCCGGTCTCCTGCTACATCCCCACAGTTTGCACCTGAAACATTTTCCTCCTGAATTTTTCATGCGTGTACACACACACTTGCTGGCTGTCCTGAAAAGGATAAAATGCATTGAAATGCTAGATCTGGCTTACTGATGAGAGCAGTAATTCAGTTTGCTGGGTATGATTCATTATGGCTCTATAACCTCTCTGAACCCGGAGCCAGGAGCGAGGCTGCCCTGATTATGAGTCAGTGCAGAGGGCTTGTAGACCAGACTGGCAGCCTCTAGGATTCACTGTGGCAGGGATATGACCTTATGGCGTCCTCCTAAGGACTGCTCGAGCCTGTACCAGACCCTTCACTGGCTCCTGGCCATCCCTTCTTTGTGTTTGAGCCAGCAAAAGTGCAAAGCTGTCCTGGTATGGCTTGTCAAAGCACTGGTTTTATTAGAGGGACAGTTAATATCAGAGAGAGGAGATAAGGAGAAAGGTGCATCTCCAAGATCTAGATGAAGTACAGTTTTTGGCTGGAGCCAGAGATTTATTCAGGATTTCTGCTGTGTGATGGGTCTCACTCATATCCGGAAGCACAGGATGTGTTTGAGTGTGGGGTTTTGAATACATTTGAGTCTTGATTCTTCTTTTTATGGTTGTAACAATACTGCATCTAAAAACTCCTGGAAAATTCTAGCTAGAGGAATACAAAAAAGCTGCTCAGATACTTGGTGTAGTTGTGGATAGAAGCTGGGTCTGCATTTGTCCCCCTGGCTGGAGTCGAGGAGCGAGGAACATGGCCGTGGAGCAAATTATGGATGGGAAAGGTTGTGGCTGTGAAAGATGTGAAGGAGAGAAGCAGCTCAAACAGGTACAGGAGTCCGAGAGGGAATCCAAAATGCGTTTTAGAAGGCCCTGGTCAGCACACTGGCCAAGGAGGACCTGTCTGACTGTGCTGGAGGGCGGCAGTGGGGTGATTAGCAAGGCAGAGGAGGAGGGGACAGAGGCAGTGATCCATCCTGGGGCAGTGGAGGGAGGCAAGGACAGGAGTTCTGCCTGGGTGATTAGCACAGCTATTACTGAGGGGGCATGTCACACTGGGAGAGGTGACTTTAGCTGAGCTGCTTCTGCTGGAAGTAATGACTTCTGCTTATAGCAAGAATGCAGTCACAATAAGAACAACCTGTGCGTGTCATAAAATTAAGCTGTAAAGGTGATGGTAAAAAGGACTGTGACATTTAAAGAGGGAAAACTCTGCAGCATTTTCATGAGCAAATTGGGGAAAAACCAGCCCAAACCTTCAGGTATCTGTGAACATGCACCATTTTTCATGTCTGAAGATGTTTTTTAACTGCAGTGTAATTTAAAAATCTAATTTTTCAACGAGACATATTTATTTCTTTTTTCCTTTTTAGGTCTATCGTCCACTTCTGAAAAGATATGCTGAGCTTGAACAGAAGGTTATCTACAACCCAGCCTCTTCTTGTCTTGTGAAATAGAAGCAAACAAAATTTATATGTTGGCTGAGTGGACTCCCAAGGAGAAGATCAGAAGAGATTTGCTCAGAATTTACTGGAGCTGTTTAAATCATTTCATTCCTCCTTGTAGACAAATAATTTTTAAATGTCTGTGTTTGAGTGTGTTGGTGGGGAAAAAATTACATTGTGATTGAAAACCTGATTAAAAAAGCATCGTATTGCTCTGGGTGTTTGTGGCCTCAGTTTTTCTTAGGTACTTTTCAGACTGTGCTTGCTGTTTTGGAAGAGCTGGGTGACAAGTCAAGTGCCTTGTGTACGTGAGTCACTCTGCCCATCTCTGTCAGCTTTGATTCCATGTGTTTGGCATGCCAGCCTCTGCATACCTGTCTAGCAAATTATCTTAATTCCTCGACTTCTCTCGCTTAAATGTTTTGAGACTATCTTTCTGTTCATCTGTACTTTGGAGATGTTTCTATCTTTGCCTACACAGAAAGCATAAGCACACTGACTTAATCCCATCTTTCTTTAATATGTGGAGAAGGCTGATTAAAGTCCTTAAAGACTCCCTGGAACCTCTGAGAATGGGAATTTTTGTCACATGACACTATGGAAAGTCTGTTGTGTGATAAAATGTGATATTGCAGGTTTTTATAGACTGTGGAGAGCCCAGAGATCTTATGTGATACAGACATCACTGCTCAATGTTTTACTTGACATCAGTTTTGTAAAAAAGAAAATAAGTGACCAAACATGGGAAGTTTCACACATCTCCTTTGTGTTTCAAAAAGCAGAGTCAGATCTTCTGCACACCAGCTTGGGCTTACTCTTTTTCTTCCTCCTCCTTGTCATGGCAGTGAAATTCTCTGTGTCCTGCTCTGCTCTTAACAGGCCAGGAAGGTAATTTTTTTTTCCACCCCCAATATACCGTTTCTTTCTTGGAGATCTTGAGCAGAATAGCTGATTGTCTTGCGTTGTTGCTAGTGTTTCACTTCAAACATTTTAGTCCATATTAAATAGCCTCTAGCTGAGAAAATCTTAGAAAATGTAAGCCAGGAGATCTTTCTGCAAAGATGTGTGGAAGTTGAAGAATTTGAATGAACATCCCTGTGCAAGTGGGAACACTTCACTGCATTCTGTGGAGCTGGTATCTTTCCCTCAGGATAAAATTTCTCCTGGGAATAAAGCAGATTGTTTAATGAAAGTGACTGAGGCCTTTCCTCCCTTCCTGTAGAAGCTGTAATGTGTCTTGGGAATAAGCCAGGGAATTGTAGTGAGTAGAGGATCTGTTTATTGACTGAGAGCAGGATTGTGCCCCTGCTGGAGCTGGGTGACTCAAATTCATATTCTTCACATTTTGGGGGCATAGGAGCACTCTCCCTATGCCTGCCACACCTCTGTTCAGAGTGGGAACCCCTTGCCATGACTCACCTCCAGAGTGGCCAGGGAATACTCACATTCCTCTTTGCTCTCCCTTTTATATTTAAGTGCTTCACTTTTGAGTACAAACAGTACCTTTTTTTTTGTTCAAAACTAAATAATTACAATTTCTCCCGATATTACCATGATTACTCAGGAAGGTCAAGGATTACACTTCCGAGTTGCTAAAGCAGGCTTCTTTTAAGCAATTGCTTTAAAAGGTGGCATTAGAAATACACATCTATCTCTTTTATGTGCTTATTATTCTGGGTCCAAAGGTACAGTGCTAAAACATATAATACTTCTTGCAGGCCTCCACTGTCAGCAGTTGCTTTGTCATTGAGCAAGGCTGTAGAGAAATGCAGAAGGATTAATTAGTACAAGTTAAACAATGCCTGCTAGTTTAAGCAGCATTACCATCATCAGTAGCCTGAATTCCTGCCTAGTTACTGGTTTGATGTCACAGTTAACCACACAGGGAAGGGGTTCAGAGAGGTCACAATCACAGAATGGGTCGGGTTGGAAGGGGCCGCAGGGGTCATCTGGTCCCACCTCCCTGCTCCAGGAGGGAGCATATCCCAGAGCTCATGGCACAGGATTGTGTCCAGATGGTTACGGAATACCTCCAGTGAGGGAGACTCCACACCCTCTCTGGGTGATCTGTTCCAGTGCTCAGTCACTGCCCCATAAAGAGTTTCTTCCTCGTGTTCAGGAGGACCTTTCTGTGTATCAGTTTCTGCCCATTCCTCTTGCCCCACTGCTGGGCACCACCAAGGAGAGTCTGGTCTATGTCAAGGCTGAACAGCCCCAGCTCCCTCAGCCTTTCCTCACAAGAGAGATTCTCCAGACCCTTGAACACCAAGGGAAACTCTTCCTCCTGGCATGCATTTATGCTGGTCTCCGGGTCAGAGATTCCTGAGGGCTGATCTTGTCAGTGAAGACTGAAGAAAGGAAGGCATTTGATAACTCTGCCTTCTCTACATCTTTCAGCTTTGTGCAGTTTTGGTGACAATTTCTTGAGTAGCTCATTTGGTTTGTCAGAGTGAGAAGATTATTGTCTCTTGTAGCTTGCTGGCTTTATTTGCTTGTGAAATGGGAAGCTCCAGATCAGTTTCTTACACATCTGAGGAAGATAGAAGCTTACATTTCCCATCTCATAGCACATGGTAGAACATTTCTAGTTAATATCTTGGCTCCTAGCAAAGTATTATGTGGTGCTAGTAGGATATTGTCTGAATGATTTAACTACTCTCTGGGCCTGAGCTCTTCTCTGGATAGGGAGAGGAGACACTCCCTTGCCTGTTGGGCTGGTCTGGGGCTCTCTGACAGGTCCCACATTAGCATTAAAGTGCTGTTTCCTCAGGGCAGCTGTGTTTGCTGTGTGTTTGCTGCAGCAGTCCCTGAGAAAAGACTGGGATGCAGGGCTCTGAAGGGCCAGGAGTGAGCCATCACTGAGTTATAGTATTGCTGTGGTGATGGGTTTATTAGGGCTGGCCTCTGAGGAACAGTGTCTGGAGTACAAGAATTTATAGACAGGCTTTTTTTTTCCAGCTCACCCAAGTTGCACATGTTCACTGACTGGTGTCTGATAGAATAAGACCCAATAAATCTCCCCCTTGAAAGGTCCTTTGAAGAACTGCTGTTGTAAGACTTCTACTACTCTTTTATTCTTGTCCTTCTAGGAATGCACATCAGCTCACCAAGGAAACACAGGCTTCTTGCTCTCACATGCACATCCCTTTAAAAAAGTCCCCAGTGATAGAAGGATCCGGTGCCCTTTGGTTTCCAAAACCACGTGGGCTTTTTGCCAGCTCATCTACCTTATGTTACTCTGGTTGTCTAGAGTAGAGGTGGTGTTATGGTATCAGCTGGACTCGATGATCTTGGAGTTATTTTCCAACCTTAGTGATTCTATAGTGATTCTATTAATTACTGTATTCTATAATGATTATATTCTATAGTGATTCTATTAATCAACAGCTTAGCTAAGAGAAACCTAAAGGCAAAGCAATGTCTTCTACCTCTAAATATTTGATAGAGGTTGATTCCCTCCCTCCTCCACCGGGGACCTTTCTGTTCTTCAAGGTGGGAAACACGGCATGCCCATCTTGTCTAGATGAAAGGTTAGCTTCTGTGTTTAAATATCTGATGAACTATTCCCCGTCTAGAATAACTTGATGGAAAATTGATCTCATCTCCTATAAAAAAAACCAAAACCCCTTGATTGCCACAAAGAGATTGTTCACTGCTGTCTAGCCTGCAGCTCCTGTCCTGCACAAGCAAAGCTACTGTAGGTTGGAGGTGGGTCATGGAGTTACATGGAAAAATCCAAGCAGCTTCCCAAGCTCGATGGCCCTGTGCTCTCACCAGTCAATCAGAGCTGCACTGGATTCACCCACAAGCTCTTGCTGTGCAACAGCCCAAAGACAAACAGTTTTCTTTGCAGCCTGAAGTCTTTAAAGTCTTTTGTGATGCAGCTGGAAACAAACAGGGAAAGATGTTTGCTTTTTCTTAAGGGATCAGTCTGAGAAAGTTGGAGCTCTGATTGAATAAGTAATGTACTGGAAAAAAATCTATGCTGTGTCGGGGCTTTAATAAGTAATTGAGCTGAATACTGCCGTGTGCGATCCCAGAGGGACCTTTTTGTTTTTCAGCTTGCTTTTCCTTTGGAGTTGAGCTACCATCACAGATCACAGAGCAGTGCGGTGAAGGATGTGTATCCAAAGCCACAGAAAGCCAAGGCAGGACAGTGAACAAATCCTTTATTTTGTCCTTACTTCTATTACCTTGGTCCCCAGACTACTGCATGCAGGTTAGGGGCTGAGGGAAAGAAAGAGCAACATTTTAGAGAACTAAACTGTTTGGTCTTGGTGTTGTCAGCAGTATGAGGCCAATTTCAAACCTCTTCCTTAGAAGAAAGGGACTTAGGAGAAATTTGGATTTTTCTTCTCCTTGGCTGATGAATTTTCACATAACCTCTTGGATTTTGATTTTGGTGCGATCTTGACCCTCATGTTAAAATGGGTTGAAATTGCCAAACAAATGGCAAAGGCAAATAGGCAGAGCAGTCACTCATCTTATACCAGGGCATCACTCTTCTGTGAGGAGTGTTTCCCTAGCAAGCTTCTCTGAAGGTGACTGCAGTCCTGACTCCATGTGGCTTGAAATTTTATACTCTTGTGCAAATTGGGTACAAAATCATGTCTGCACCAAAGAATCTTACCTCTCTTTATTACTTTAAGCTCATTTTGTGCAGGTCAAAAGCACTGTGTGATGTGCAAGGCAAAATAAGTCTGAATGAATTCTTTGGGTAACCCCTGCTCACCTTCTGTGCTTTGATTGCAGTCTGGATCAAGCCTCTTTGGTTAGCCAGTTCAAGTGATTTAGCTTTCAGCCATCACAACTTACATTGCCAGAATGTAATATTTTGAGATTATTTTTTCCCCCTAGAACCAGTTTTTTCCTTTCTTGCAGCAGATAACAACCTTTTCTTATAGATGGTTTACCTTGTTGGCTGTTTCCACTTCTGAGGGATGCTAAGAGCTTCTCTTATGTGACACTTTGCTGAAATCCAGCCCCAAGAGTCACTTTGCTTTTCTTGTTCTTCTGCTTCTCTGCTTCTAAAAGTTGGCCTTGACAAACAGAACAATGTTTCTGTGGTGATCCCAGACTTCTGGGCACGTCTCAACCACTGTGGGAACGCAGTGACTTGGTTCAATGTTCTTGAAGCACATACCCTGAGGGGAAGGGTGAAGGAGCAGCTATCACTGCCTGTGGATACTGCTGCAATCTCTGATTCCAGTCTTTCACTGAGTTACCTCATCCACTGACGTGTCAGGCTGCCCATTAGCCCATCAGACATGACGTTCAATCACCAGCCTGACTACTTTGGGGATATTATTAATTTCATGCTATGTTTTTTGTGCTAACATCTTTAGATGACAAGTCATTGTGACATATTCTTAAGATGCTTTTATTTGGTATATTTTGGCAGAGTACTCTGTAATGCATCCATCTGCTTGTCGTTCCTCTTTTAACATCTCATCAGCCAAACAGGAGTCTGGTCACTCAGGTGTGGGATTCATTTGACCAGTGCAGACATCTCTCTCTGCTGTCATATGGGCTCCTTTAGAAATCAAAGGAGAGGACCACAAGGGAGAGGAGTTTCTGGCTGTCGTTCATCTTATCTTGTGGCAGATGTCTACAATAGATCAGGTGATTCGTCTCCTGAGTGAGCAGCTTCTCCCCACTGAGTAGGAAGGCAGCGGTGTGGAGACGAGGACAGAAAAAGCCAGTTTCTCTTCTTGTGCCAAAACTCCTGAAGACTTGATTGAAAGCTGGTCTCAGCTTTGGAGACAAGATTTACCCCAGTTACCACTGCACAGCTGGAAAGGTTTCTTGTTCCAGGACTGCTCTGTTTTTACTGTCAAATCCATGAGAGTGACCTCCCCAGCTCCCCTCAGACTGCCTCTCCGTACACCTGCATGGAGATATCCAACAGAGTTTGAGAGCTTTGTTACGTACATTCTTGCTTTTGTCCTTTGGTTGCATGCCCTTGCTTGTGTTTATCCCTTCAAGCTGGACTCTCTCAGGCATTTGTGTTATGCCTGCAAGCTCAGAACCCTGGTTCAGTGAAAGACAGCTCCCTTAAGACTGAGACGAGCTCTGCACAGGAAAACAAAGGTCTGCTCAACTTGCTGTTCGAGGACATTATTTACTCTGTGATTGACATGTATGCACTACCCTCCTGAAACCTCAACTCTCTTCCAGGTCTGATAAATACTGGTGTTTTGGAAGATGGAGTTCTCCTTAAAAAGTAGTCTAAGCCATGCTGTGTAACAGAAGGACTTGGAGCAGAAATGGAGCTGCTTCTTAGCTGAGGACTTTTATCTTAAAATTAGCATCTTGCAGAAAGCAAGTAAGAAGCAAAGGAGTCGCACAACTTTGATATCACAGCTTATGCCACCTGGGAGCATCTCTTCACACAGCTGTCACAGCTTGTTAGGTTAGGATGGGGCATTCCCCTGTCACTCCTGGAATAATTTCTTTGCTGGATTCCTGCCCTCCTTGAGGACAGTTGTGTTGCGGTGGGGTCTCTGCAACCTTCCCTGGCAGGCAGCTTTGCCCGTAGAAAGAACCAGGAATGATATTTATGATAGATGTTCAGAGATGTGTTATTTTTCTTCCAGCCTCATGGCTGGACATTTCAGCACAGACTACTACAGACTGCCACATCTTTGGGGGTAGTCCAAAGACTACCCAGAATCATGTGAACACCCACCTAAGTACAACATTCTCAGGGCGGGGTACATTTGAAATGGCCAGTGAGGAACAGGATTTCATCAGGGAGTCTGGAAACCCTGCGTAACCCAAACCATGCTTTCACTCCCAAGGCCCATCCCCCCAGGGAGGAACCTCCACACAGCTGCGTATAGCAGAAATATCCTTTTGATCAAGAAAGGTGTTGTTGAAAAGCAGCAATATGTTTTCCCCATTTCCATTTCGCAGTTAAATTATTTGGGTCCCCGCGGTTGTTGTCCCTTAGAAGGAACACCTACTCAAACAGAGGAAAGAGAAGACATTGAATGCAGCTAATCCAATATGTGATTTCGTCAGTGAGTTCAACTAAATGAATAAGCAAATAAACCGCATTACAAGCCCTCCCTTTCTGTGAAAATGTTTTATTTTCCTCAGAGTGATTCTTGGCTCAGAAAATACAGCCATTGTTTTTCATTTGTGGAAGGTGTCCCTGCCCATGGCAGGAGGATGGGAACTAGATGATCTTAAGGTCCCTTCTTACCCAAACCATTCTGTGCTTCTGTGTTTGGCAGGCTCTCCCAAGAACCTTTCAGCACAGACTCATTTTGGTGTTTGTCCAGTGAATAGAGTTTTTTTTTGTTTTGATCTGTGTTGTGTGTGGTTTTGGCCTGATTTATAAATAGACCAGTTAAACAAGTGGTGTTACAGCTGTGCCTCCCTGTTGTCAACCCTCCTTGTTCACAGCAAGAAAGATGAGCCTCTGTGGGACAAGGGATTCCCATAAAGACCAGAGAAAATGTCAAGAGGCTCTTTTCTCTTCCCTCTTGGCCCAGAAACTTTTTTGTAACTCAGGTTTACTGGACAGACGGTGTTGGATTATCTGTAGTGTGAGTAGTTTGAAGTGGAGGATACTGAAGTTCAGCCAGGTTGCCTGGATGAGAAATCACTGGGGTAAGACTGGACAGGCAATTTGTATCAAGTTCTGCATTTTGTAATTTATACCCTGAATCTTGAAATGACAAAGTAAATTAACTTGCACAGATGACTGAGAACCATGTTTAGAGGGAGAGGGAGAATGCATCTTGACTCGGGAATTCTTGGTGAGGGGACACAGGCACTCAGAGGCTCCCTTTCTTCTGGAGAGGCTCCCTTTCTTCTGGCCTGATGCATCTTGACTTTTTCCTCTACAGTAGCTCAGGTTTACAGCAGACATGGAAACTTCTCCCTTCCTGAGCTTCCTGCAGCCTACCAAATGTGGCCTGCAAACCAGGACCTGGAGTCAAATCCAGGCAGGGGGAGCACCCAGGGCTCCCTGCTCCCAGTGACGGGCTGTTGTCCAAAAAGTTGGCTGCTTTGCATCAGTTGGACACGAGGCCCTCTTTGGGGGCTGAGTCATGGTGCCTCTTGGACCTGCCTCAGACTGGGAACTCAACCTTCAGCAGGAGTTGAGGAGGTGGAAGGTAAAAAACATACTAGTTTTTTTGACAGGACGACTAAAAACTGTGACTATGACCTGACCATGAAGAAGGTAAATATTACCCTGGATTTCACCTGTGTGCCTTTCCAGTCGAGATGGAAGCATTGCTTCATGTAGAATTTTGGTAAGACCCAGCCAGATCTTCTCTCTTGTGCGGAAAGAAGAAGAAAAACTGGAAGGGGGTGAGGGAGGGGCTGGTACCTTGATAAGGGGAATGGAAGGGCTGTCCTAAGAGAGGAGGATGAAATTTTAAGTTGCTTCACCAGAAGCACAAAGCAGTTGGGTTATTCAGCAAAAATTATTTACTGGGTTATTCAGTAAAAATATTTCAGGTTGGGGATGGAGAAAGCTCTTCAAGCCAAAGAACAGTGCTGACACATGAGCAAGTGACACACACTGATTGGGAATAAATTTGCACTGGAAATTAGGAGTAAGGCGGGGGCGAGGTGCTGAAGGACCTCTTGTACTCTGTGCGTGGTGCCAGGAATATAGAACCCCATACCTGCAGCAAAACATGCTGTAGGGTGGTAACAAGGTGTTAGAAATCCTGTGTGAAAACTGGTTTGGACCAGTGGTGACCTTCAGAGAAACTGCTGTTTGCTGTGTGGACAGAGCAGGGTTTCACACTTGACCTCTTCCTTCTTGAATGTGTTTGGTTTGTGGGAAGGAACTAGTATGGAAGGGACAAATAATGGAAAGTTTCCAACTCTACTTCTTAATCTTGGGACATGTAATAGCCCAGTTTGCTATCAATTTGCTGGGCTGGTCCTCTACAAACAAGAGGAATTTACCCCACAGCAATCTTTCTTCACTAGAGCCCTGCAAAAGGAAGTGAGGTTTAATTAGCATTTTAAAGTGGACAGCCTTGAAGTTAATGATATTCAATAAAGAAAAATTGTTTTAACCTTATTTGCACTTTTCAATTTACTTATTAGAGGCCATCTGTTATATTTTAAGCAAGAGCACTGGGAGCTAAACTCTCAGATTGTCAAATGAGGTTTTAACCGGCTAAGCAGAAGGGAAGGAACAGGCTGCCTTAAATGAGCAGTTAGGCTGTTTTTCTTCAATTTCTCACTTTTGTGTCAAAAAGCAAATGGTCACCCTTTCAAGAAACAGTCAAGTTGCAACAATGACATCTGTTTTTACAGGTGCTGATGAGTCTTGGCCAATGTCACTTGTCCTCAGATCTCAGATATGCTTTAACATGGATGAAATTCAAAAAGCCAAAAGTGAGATGAAACTGGTGAGGGTGTGAAGGGCAGGAATAAGGATTTCTCTAAGTAAATCACCAGGAAAGGGAAAATGGGAACATACTGATTTGCTGCTGAATGTGTTGGCCCACCTAGTGACAAAGGGCGTGGGGAAAGCTGAGGTGCTCTTTGCCTTTGTTGTTACTGGCAAGGTCTGCTGTCAGAGCTCTTCATCTCTGTGCCTAATGGCAGGATTTAGGAGAAGCAGGTGCCACCTGCCATAGGGGAGGATCAATTTAGGGACTGGTGAAGCATAATGGGCATACCTGGGTGCATGGGACCAGGTGGGATGTGTTCAAAGGTGCTGTGGAAGAGGGTTGATGCCTCTGCAAGATTGCTCACTATGACCTCTGAAAGGTGGGCGTGATCATGGAAGGTCCCCAGTGGCTGGGAAAAGGCTGATGTCGAGGTCATCCTCAAGCAAGGATGACCTAAGAAAACTGCAGACTGGTCAGCTTCACCTTTGTCTCCATGAAGGTGACAGAGCAAATCTCCTTGGGGACCATTTCCAGACATGGGAAGGGCAAGAAGTCACTGTGGAATGCAAGAACCTGATCTCCACTGATTGTCACAAGATTTTGACTCCTAAGCTTGGCTCTCTTAGGCTTGAACAGATTCGCACCATATGTCTGAGAAACTGGGTGTTTTTCCTGTGTCCCTGGGCAAAACGGGAACCTTTGGTAGGACAAGAGCCAAACCTTGGTCTCCCAGGTCTCATGAGAATAATTTAAGTACTGGGCTACCCATAATTCCTCCTGGAGGGTCGGAAGAGGAAAGCAAAATATCCTCTGCAAATCTACTGAGAAATCTATGGGATCCAGTACAAGTGCTGCAGTGCATCTGGATTTGGGACTGTGCATTCATGTATGGATGTTTGAATTCGGAGGGATTCAGAGGGAGTATAATAGATATACTGCTGTTCACCTGAGCAGAGGCTCTGAATCCTGGTCTCTGAGCAATTTGGCTGTGGTGGCTGCAAGGTTGCTGTGCCCAGAGCGGGGTTGGGACAATCCCTTAATCCCTTTTGCAAACAAATGCAAATTGTGATCAATGCCATGGAGCAGCAATGTAAATTGCCTCAGCCTGAATCCCTCTGAACTGGAAATTTGAAAACAGATCCCGCAATCGTTTGAAAATTTAGCTTTTAGGCTGAAGTTGTGAGATTTCTCTCTCTCTGTGAGATTCTGTGTGTATCCCAGATTTTCTGGGGACTGACCCAGCAGCTGCTGTTGGTGCCAGGCTTGCTCTACAGCCAGCTGTGATTCTGTCCTGCGTGGTGAGTTACGGCAACAGAAGGAGGGAGAAATGATCCAAACAAAAGAAACAGGGCAGAAACGTAAACTAGATCACGTTGATTCATGACAGCCTTTGATCATTAGGAAGAAAACCCCCACTAAACCAAATGAACTATGAAGTATCTGTAGCAGTGAAATCTGGCTGCCAACAATGTTATTGTAAAACATAGTCATGGGTACTGTTAGTTTGCTGTAAGCGCTGAAGCTGAATGAGTGTGCAATAAAATAGCTTTTATAAAACCTAGCTTTTGTGTCATTCCAAGCCAGAAATGCTATTTTGTGTTCAGATCTATAGATTAAAAAAAACTGCCACACCACAAGTTGGGGTGACTTTTATTTTAAGACTGTTTTAAATTTATAACTGAGCTGGCTAAAATGCTTTTCATCAAAGTACAAAAGTTTCATGCTGTAATTAATGGCAAGTGATATCTAATGCAATAAAACACCATCATTTGAGTGTTCTTACAAGACTATTTATGACTGGATATTGAAACTGATAATGATTCTGCCATTTGTCCTCATAATTTATTATTCCAAGGAGAGGCAAGTGGTGTTAAGGGTTCACGATCCGTTTTATGGAAAGAGTGCTGAATTCAGCTTTTTATTGGTGTAAATGACAATGTTTGGCTCTCTGTGGAAAATGAGCTTGTGACAGCGAGTGCAGACCCTACTGAGAGGTTGGGGTGGGGGGTGTTCATGCTCTTTCTTAGGGACCTGAAGCCCCTGGCTGTGTGATCCAATTGCAGATGGCCTTACTAGGAACAATGCAAAGACTCAGTCGCCATCTCAACAGGATCCCTTGGAGGACCAGAGCAGGATTTTTATGGAAACCTTCTGCCTGGTTTCTCAGCTAGATGATTTCTTGAGGTATCATGTTGGGCAGCCAAAGCTGAATTCACTGTAAGGAGCCTAATCCAAAGCCCGTGGAAGATAATGGAAAGAATTAAGGGCTTGGTAAAATCTTGTGTAAGGCTAAAACAAAACTTGGCTCTGGAGGAGACTTCCCTTGGTCTTGTAAATTGCCAGCCATACTGTGTCTCTCTGAGCACAGCCCTGTCATATTGTATCAGGCCAATTTATGGAACGCTCGGGCTCTGATCCTCACCTTATTCAGGCTCATGGAAACATGGAGGAATTTAAGTCAGTGTTGATGCAACTAATGGAAAATCTGAATGAAGTTAGACCTCGTTGTGTTTTTTTTTGACTGATGTCTGAAAAGCAGATTATACCTCATTCTGATGGACTCCCAGCCCTGAAACTACAGATTTCTGGTTTTCCCCAGCCTGCTGTCAATTTGCTGTGGAATAAGACCCTGTAGGTAAAGATTTGCATTTCCATCAATAGTCCTAGCAGCAATCTAATGAGTTTCTTGCTGTTTTGCAAATAACTTGCAGTGAATCTGATGGCACAGAGTCAGAGAGCAGGATGTGGCCCATTGTCTTTTCTTTTCAAGAGCTACAGTCACCTTCCTCTTCCCTTCCGCCTCCCCTCGTTTATTCTAATCAGTGTGTCAAAAGGGAAGTCGCTCCTTTATTGGAGGTTATCCATGTCAAGGGAAGTTATGTTTCCATCACTACCTGGGGGCCCATCAGCAAATGAAGATGGAGAGCAGTGACTCAGAATGACTTTGAAGCAACACCCAGCAGCAACTCAAGACAAGAACATAACCTCAGCTGACGTTTAAAATAACCTGGTACACAAATAAAACCATTCTGCTAAATTATGCATCTTTTTACTCTTGGCTGTTCTTAAAGGAAAGGGGCTGGGTGAGTGTTTTCTGTGTGTGCCTCTTCTTTTCCGCGTGCTGGGAGCTGAGTGACAGATGCACACTGACGGAGCAGAGTGCATTGATTTTTGTGGCTGCGGTACTTTATGCTGAAGAGAAATACAGCTTTTAAACAATGGCGTGCCCCTCTTCAGAGAAAAAAAAGTGAGGTGTATGGGTGAGTTTTGCTGAATGTGCCTTAGTTATCTGCTTTGAGTTAAGCACGTGCCTAAATGCTTTGTTGACCAGCATTGATGGGACTACACTTAACAGTAAGTTTGAGTTCAACTAAGTAATGGCTAAAGAAAAAGCAAGAGGAATAAGATAATTGGGAGATTGAGGAAAAAAAATCTATCTCTGTTTTAGTAATTGAAACCAAGAAATAATGTGCTGTGTTTAAAGCTTTTTCCCTAACAGCACGAACACAGATAAGTGCCATTGCTTGACTGCTTCTCTCTTTTCCCAGCTGAGATGTGAGAACAGTGAGGTGCTGGTTGGTAGCGGGCTTGGTACGAGTCAGCAGTGAGACTGGACGGCCCAGAGGTCAAAATCCATCCTGGGATGCTTCAAACACGGCAGGACCGGCTGTACAGAAGAGGTGATTGTCCTGCTGTGTTCAGCGTTGGTGTGGCCTCACCTGGAGCACTGTGGGCAGTTCTGGGCCCCTCAGTTTCAGAAGGGTGTGAAGGTCATTGAATGTGTCTGGAGGAGAGCAACAAAGCAGAGGAGGGAGTGTTCTGTGAAGAGCTGCTGAGGGCTTTGAGTTTGTCTTGTTCAGAGAAAAGGAGGCTGAGGGGTGATCTCATCACTCTCTACAGCTTCCTGAGGAGGGGAAGTGGAGAGTGAGGTACTGAGCTCTTCTCTCTGGGATCCTGTGACTGTGTGGGAATGGTTCAGAGGTGCACTGGAGGAGGTTAGACGGGACATTAGGAAGCACTTCTTTACTGAGAGGGTGATCAAATACTGGAACAGGCTTTCCAGAGATTTGGTCCATACCCCAAGCCTGTAATGTCTGAGACATTTGGACAGTGCTTTAGTAACAGGCTTTACCATGGTCAGCCTTGAACTGGTCAGGGAGTTGGACTGAGTGGTCATTGCAAGTCCTTTCCACGTGAANTCATCATCACTGATTTCACTCTGCTCTCACCAACACAGCTCCTGTCCCCTTCCTGAGGTCCAGTGGCCAAGACTTTGCCAGCTGAAATTTCCATAAGGGAGATGTGTTAGTTGACCTTGAGCAATTGCCTGCCCTCCAGCTTTCAGTTAATGGCTCTTATTCAAAACTTTTGGGGAGGGCAGGGGGAAGATGAAAGATGTCCCTTTTGATTTGGGTATCACTGTATTAATTTTCCTACTGCAGTAGCACTGAACAGCTGTGAGTGTGGATCACTGTGATGTTGCACAAATATAGATCAAGTATCAGGCTTGGACCCCAGTTTCTCTTCCTTTTCTGACTTCTCTAAGTGCAGAACTAGAAAATACAATCCAATTTTACACACTGAGTTGTCTGCTCCTCTTCTCTAGGTGCTTGCTGTGGCAGGCAGGATACAGAGCAACCAAAAAGACGTGATGCCCTCTGAAGCACTGCTTCTGTCAGGGTTCTATATCAAGACTGTATCTTTCTGTGGTTTCCCAGAAAGATGCAAGCAGCACACGTCACGGGAGCTGTGGTTTGCAAGTGGAAAGGCTGGTGTAAGGGAGTTGTTTTAATGCTTATCTTCCTCCAAAAAATTTGCTGCTTCTGATGGGAGCTGGTGATCTGGTCATAACTTCAAAGCCTTGAATGCGGCTTCCGTCACCTCTGATATCTTTAGCTCGCTGAATTCAGTTTAATGTTTGGTGAGTCTCTGGTTTGAAAATAATAGTTGATTTTAAGAAGAAATGTTACATGTCTAAGGGGGAAAAAAGTCACTCTTTTTTGAATATGTTGATCAGTTGATGGTCTCTGTGAACATGTGTCCACATCGTAAAATGGCCATGCAATTTAGCATGACAAGCAAGAGGCATTTTAAAGGTTAATAAGGGCGTCCTCTGGCTGATCTGCCTGTGAGAACTTGCACAGATCCTGGCTCAGCCTGTGTTTTTGTGTTTCTGCCTCTCTTGTATTGCTAACTAGCAATAAATTTTAAGCTGTGTAGCAAAATTCTTTTTGTTTCAGAGGCCAAGCAATGTTCCAGGTTTTGTGTTTATTTATAGGAGATGAACTTGCTTTTGAGATGGGTTTTGTAAAATTGGATCCAGCTTTACCCAGAGCTGAGCCAGATCCATGGCTTGCATTAGTGACAACTGATTTTCATGGGAAATATGCTCCTGGTTCAGAGGAGCACAGGACACGGAGGAGGGTGGTGAGGATGGAAGAGGGGATGCAGGAGACACATGGCCCTGGGTTTCCCCTACCCAAGTAGAGTTCTTTGGTGTTGGATGAACAGAAGGAAGAGCATGAGTTTGTAGAGAGGTGAGAGTTGGTCTCTTTGAGGGGACCAGAGGAAATGACCTCAAGTTGTGCCAGGGGAGGTTTGAATTGGATATTACTAAAAATTTCTTCAATGAAAGGGCTGTCAAGAATTGGAGCAGGCTGCCCAGGGCATTGGTGGAGTCACCATCCCTGAAGGGATTTAAAAGATTTATAGGTGTGGCATTGAGGGACATGGTTTAGTGGTGGAATTGGCGGTGCTGGGTTGAGGTTTAGGTTTGACAATCTTAGAGGTATTTTCCAACCTAAATAGTTCTATGAGGGATGAGTATACAGGACTATTCTGAGGTGACAAGCTGGCCCTAAACTAAACACAAAACCCTATGCAGATCACAAAAAACCTCCAATATGTAAAAATGACAGAAGTGATGTGTCAGGCAGGGGTGACTTTCACTGGCACGAAGGTTGGTTAGATGCCTGCTCTTCAAGGTCAACAGGGACACTCCCATTGTAGTACCACTCACTTGGCCTTTTGGGACTTGGCCCTGTCCTGTCTCTGATGGCAGGCAGGTGCTCCTGGGGCAGCCGTCCCACCGACATCATCCCAGGTGCTGAAGGTCAGGCCACCAACCACTGTCCCATTGCCGCGTGGCCTGACCCCAAAACCCTTTTGCTTTCAAAGCCCTGGGAGAGCAGGACGTTTTGTTCAGTAGTGTTTGTGGAGGTTGTCCCAGTGCCTGGGAGGGGACAGTGCTCTCTGCGTTGGGGTGTTTTATCTCCTCTTGCCTGTGCTCTGTGCTGCTTCCTTGGTTGTGAACCTTCATCTTGAGAAATATATGGGTGCCTGTTTACCATTCATGGAGCAGCACTGCTCCGATGACACAGCATACACTGCCCAAAAGTTCACTGGAGGACGGTTAAGGTGATTAGGAATGGAAGAAAGTTGCTTTTCTTCCAGTGACTTGAAAGCCAAATCTTAAAAAGTGAAATGTGCTTTTGTGGCTCTAGCTGTGCCTACACTTCTGGGTATGGGCTGGGCTGGGACAGCCTGGCCTGTCCTTGTTGGTTTTGTTTTTTTAGTTTAGACTCTCGTAATACAAATGTCCCATCCCAGATGTCACATAGTCAGTTGAACCTGCCCTCTCCCAGCTTAATGCTGTCCAACAGCAACATGTCTAATTTCCCAGCATGTGCCCTGGGACACGTCTGTTTTCATGCTCAACCCTGCACATGTGGTGCTGTGGGTGATGGTGGCCCTGATGTCCTGGCACTGGCACTTCTTCACTCTCAGCCACGCCAGGGCCCCAAATCTTTGAAAATTTCCTTTCTGTGGTCTGTGCATCTCCCTCTGATCTGGCTCACACGTGCTGGATGTCTTGGGACACGACAGGCTCATCATGAGGAGATGCCGCTTGCACTAATGAGTTTCGTGTCTTGCTACAGTGGATTTTACACTGAAATTACAGTGGTAATTAAAGGGGGTTGATGAGACGGAGCCTGCGGGCACGGGTGGTCGGCGTGGCGGTGAGGAAAGAGGCTGCGGAGGAACAGCGCTGGGTGCGGAGGGACGAGCTTTTCTCAGAGCATCACACTAGAGGGTGCCAGATGGCTTTCCTCCACCCTGCTGCCTTCCCTCGCTCACGCTTGGACAGACTTGGCTTTGTGCATCTTGAAGGCTCCTTCCACCCCCTAAATGCTCACCGTGTGCACACAGAATTGCTGCTAACTGGGTGCAGAGCAGTAGCCACCCCAAAAACTGTGCCGTGGACATGTGGTGTCCTCCCCTGCACAGCTTGGCTTGGTCCCAAAGCCAGAGATGCAACCTGAGATTCAGCAGTGGCCAAACAGCAAATTGGTCTGATTGTGAGGTGTGCATTGACCTGATAGCAGGAAGCATCCCTGGTCTTCAATAGGGAGCCTAGAGGCTTTCCTGGGCTTGGATAGGGAGCCACAGCAGGAAAGCTGAGGGTTATCCCCCCTCATGCTATGGCAGGTTCATGTGTTTCCCTGTGGATCCCCTCCAGTCAGTACATCCCACAACTCGGAGGGGATGCTGCTCTCATTGCTGGCTCTTTGCGGCCCTTTTCCTCGTCCCTCAGACCATAAACCTTCACCTCTTGTTTGCCTGTGCTCTGGAGATGTCCTTCCAGAGGGCAGGAGGTTGAACTCGTTCCTCTGGATTTCTTTCTTGCCTCTTTCAGATGCATTTCAGGCTGAGGCCTGTCTGAATTCTGCTCCTGTCCTCTTGAACACTTGCAACCCTTTGGGGCTTGATCCCACCAGTCATTTTACAAGCAAATGTAAAATTTGATCACCCTTCATTGAAGGCATCAATCAAGACATAGGCCAGACCCAGATCTGTGGCAAACCTCTGCAGGTTTGGGAGTGAGCCATCACTAACCACTTTGTGCCTTGTCTTTCAACCACTTGTGCCTTTACCTCCATAGCTTTTCTACAACCTGGGGCCATCACCTTTATGGGCCCAAAGCATCCACAGGATCAATTAACCAAGATCCATGGATCTTCCCATGGACACTACTGAGCAGTCCCAGTCCTGCAAGGACAATTTCACGCTGGTGGGGGTCTAGGCCAAGCTTTCTGAAGTGACTATGATTCGTGAGGACAGCAGCTTTTCATTCCAAACTGGTTGATGGGTGTGTTCAGTGCACACAACTCTCATCGACATTAACTGGAAGCTCCTTGGAAGTACCTCTCCTTCCCAGAAAGGTGGTGTTGGCATTGCTGATCCCTGTAGGCTTGAGATTTTCTCCTAATTTGAGACATGTAGAGTCTATAAAAGAAGGGGAAGTGTATGAGACAGATGGGAGAAAATAATTATTAACTTCAAATCCCTTGAACTGCAATTCCACCCATGCAGAAACACACTCTTCCTCACATTCCAAGCAGAGATTTTACTCCCCAAATGCCTATAAGGACTCCCACTCCATAAAATCTCTAGTAATAGAGGTTGGATATTGCAGGGGTGGGTGGCAAACTATTGGTTAGGTAAAGCTGCATAAAGGTAAATTAGACACAACCTGATTCCTGAATAGCATAAATGTTCCCTCAGCAGGGAATCCTTCCAACGCCGCTCGTGGCCGTTGTGCACAGTTCCAAGCATGGCTTTCCCTCTTCCTCCTGCTGCTGTCACTGTTGGGGCTAGACCTGTGTGTTACCTCTTTCTTGCCCCACCTGAGCAAATTAGAGCAGAAATGATGTGGGGTGTAATCAAAGCTGCCGATTAGAATTATATTCGGTCATAGGTAATAAGCCTAATTAGAACCCACTGTAGATCTGTTGGAAGTCAATGAATTTGCACCATGGATGGGTTTGGCCTAGTGTTTTCATGCCATTTGCATGTGTCTGTAAATGGCTAATGTGTGACAACCCAGTGGCATCACAGAACAGTGCAGGAAGGGGAGATGTGTCTTCCATCCCATCTTCTCTGCTTGCTTCTTCATCCAGCATTTTGCATTCATATTTGCCCACTTTCATTTTAGAGTCTGGATACTATCAGGAATGACTGGCCTATCTAAACATCTCATTTGATTTTTATAGAGGTTTTAGTAATGCTGTTTTATCAACCTCTGAGCTTCAGAGTGGTGAGAAAGGACTTTCCCTTAGTTGCTCAAAAACCCCCTGCCACATATTCATTGCTCCTTACAAGAAGCCAAGCTCAGAGGGATTTTGGAAGCAGCTGTGGGTCCTACTTCTCACTGCTGTGTCAGCTCATCCTCTCTGGAGGTGAATCTTTCAGACCAGTACTCAGCATAAACAGCACCTTTCTTCCCAGGTTGTCCTGGTGCTGTTTGTGAAGGTGTTTGATGAGTAACTTGTGGCTTGGTGAGCAACAAGAGGATGTCGCTTGTCCTGTGCTCTCTTCATCAGGCTTAGCTTGTGTCCTGACCCATCTCCCTTGTCCCTGCGTGGATCAGAGTGGCAGCATCTCACTGGAGCAAGGGCAAGGAACCTGCCAAGAGACTTGGGGCCGTGGGCTGGAGGGCCCATAGAAATTTTCTTTCATTTTCCAAAACATTGCCTGAGACTGGCTGTGAGTACCACAACTTTCCTCTCTGATTCAGCATAATTTCTTTAATTTTTCTTATGACTGCATCAGAATAAAATTCAAGGTATTCTTCTCCTCCTCCTTCCTAAACTGAGATCTCACTGTTGGAAAAAAAAGTGTCACTTCTCTTGTGCACCCCTACCTAGTGGGCTCCTCTAATCGTACCAAGTTTTGTAAGCTTTAAATATTCATGCTTAAAATGCAAAGGAAGGCAAAACGGCAGCGTTCCCTTATTTCAGCACCGTTGCAGCCTGGCCTCCCCACTGTCAGTGAGCAGGGATGTCTCTTAGGGTGTGGGGGTACAGGAAACAGATGTCCAGGACTCTGCAGTCTATAAAGTGTATGGCCAAGGCTTTGAAATAAGTTATTCTTATTGTGATTCTTGTTTATAACACCAGATTCATTGTTTGTAATTTTGTTCAGTGGCATCCAATCAATAGCAGACAATAAAATATTATTTCGAGTGGTGTAGACATTCCACGAGAATGTGATTGATTGCTTTAATTTCTGCCTTCTTCAGTGTTTTTACTAAGCCCTGTCTTCATTTCTTTCATTCTGCCTAGTTCTCTTCAGCATCAGTTGTTAAATAAAGTGACATATTTATTATATCAGCTTTATTTGACAGATTGCGGGGCGACATATTTCAGATTAATTTTTTCATTTATAGATGTATGTATGTGTGTGTGAAAATATACATGCATATATACACACACTGTATAAAATCAGTGTGTGCCTGAATATACTGAAGGCCAGAATTTCCAAGCACAACTGGAGATTTTAGGTGGTGGTTTTAGCTGCCTAAATCGACGCTCCTTGACTAGTCTAAAATCAATTGCCAGCAAGTATATGATCATGCAATTTAAGTGACAAGGTTAGTGTGTGTTATATGAAGTTCTCAGTGGTCAGACGAGGTTTATTATCTCTTCAGATGGCTGCAGAAACAGACCACACAAGCACTCCTGGTTTTCCGTGGAAAATATCTGACACGATACCTTAACAACCCACCTCTGCGAATTTTTATATTAAAACAAGCCCTGTAATGTGGCTTTAACAAGTGTTTTACAGAGATATTTCAGAAATGTCTGGAAAAGTTCCTTTTTGTCAAAAATCCAGGGAATTTTTTGGAGCTATTTCTGGTAATCATCAAACTCTCTTGGAGCACCTTTGTTCCCGTAAGTCTGGTGTGTGCACGGCATGGAGATTAAAATCAAGCTCTTTGGGAGGTGTATATTGACTTAATCCACTTATTCCATGTAAGGATATGGGCTCTGAGATTTAGTACACCTCCTAAATTACAGCCTAAATGAACACTTTTTCCCATAAATATTGTATGCCTTTAAGTCAGGTGCTCCAGAACCTCTACAGTCTGTCCCAGAAATCCGCTGTTGTGGGGAACATGACAGCTGCTTGCAGCTTTAGCTGGTCTTGATATTGGGCTGTAAATCCTAGCCTTGGTGGAGCACTGAGCATTGCTTCAAAATGTGCCCACTGTGCTTTGGGTAAGGAATTTCATAGCTGGAGAACATCTGGGTGCTGTTAAACATCCATTCTTGATCCTCAGACGACTCCTTTTTTTGTGCTGATCTGAGTTTCACATTTAAAATGGCAATTGTCTGAACTTGTTTAGCAATTTAGGATGTTCTCATAGCAGGGAGGCATTAAAGACTACAGAGGCTCTGAACCGCATACTGAAAATGGAGCACATTCATGTTTCTTTCCTAATCCTTTCAAAATGTTGTTGGAGTAGGGTTTAAGCCCAGCCATCTCCTTTTTCATGAACATAGCTTGTTGTCTCTGAGCTTAAAAAAACCCCACAACCACCAAACAACCAACAAATAAATCCTATTACTCCAGAATATGATTAGTGTTCTGGTTTGAGTTATAAATCCCCTTCATTTAAAATGCACTGTTGCTACAAGTTAGGATTTGAAAGTACAATCATGCAAATGCCATTTGCAATGTTTTCACTCTAGTAACCTTGGCAATACTGCAAACACCTCTCCTGTTTGATACACACAGGTTGGGAATCTCAATTGTAAAGCAGAGAGGGGGATGCTGCCAATTTGTGCTGCTGCTGGGAGGGGAAGAGGTCATTTCTGGGATAAAATTTGGCTGCTGCAGGAGCCATCCTTTTTTAGTCCACCCCATTCTGGATACTGGTGTTTTGTTTTATGTTATTTTATGCTGGTTATATCCGTCCTTACAATATTTAAGCCCCTTGTATAAATCAAAATCACGGAGCATAAATATTTACCAGCACAAGAAATACTCTACGCGGGAGACAAGCTCAGGAACAGAACAAGCCAAGTATTGCTCATAAAGGCAAAACCAGTGGGTTACGTTTTCACACCATCCAGAATTAATGTAAAGCAGTCACAGACCCAAGCCCCTTAATTCCCTCTTGGTTTAATATTAAACATCCCAGACCAGTGTGGATATTCACGCTGTGGCCTCCTGTTCCTCAGGGCTGGTGCAGAGGAGCAGTGGGGCTTCCCTTGGGCACGTCTTCCTTCTGAACAAGGCCCCATCTCCTGCAGGCTCACAGCCCCAAACATGGGCCCTGTCCAGCACTGCTTGCCCTGCTCATGATGGCTGGTGGTTGTTTTTGGTGGCCCTGGCAAGGCTGGTCAGACCTGACCACTGTTGCTTTGCTGCCTGGTGGAGTGTGGAGGGTGCTTTGTAGGAAGTGCCTCCTCGTGAATGTGGGAGAGCCAGAATTTCCTCTTGCAGGTGAGAAATAAAGCCCCTGTAAGACATGGCAGGAACCTTGGCTTTGTCAGCCTGACAAGCTGGTCTGACACTTCCCGTCCCTAGAGCCTCTTCCCTGATGTTGATTTTCTGACAGCAGCCTCTCTGGAAATTCCTGTACTCACATTTCCAGGCCATGATGTGCTGCTCCTGGATGCCAGCCCTGCTCATAGAATCAGAATCATTAAGGTTGGAAAAGGTCTTTAAGATCATCAAGTCCAGTTGTCAATCGTCTTTGAGCCTGGGACACCAAAACCTGTTGTACTTTGGCAAGACCACAGAATCACAGAATGGGTCAGGTTGGAAGGACCCCAGTGGTCCAGTGTCCCAGTTCAAGCAGGGCCATCCCAAAGCACAGGGCATAGGATTGTGTCCAGATGGTTCTGGGATATCCCCAGTGAGGAAGCCTCCACACCCTCTCTGGTCAATCTGTTCCAGTGCTTGGTCACTGCATAATAAAGAAGTTCTTCCTCATGTTCAGGTGGAGCTTCCTGAGTATCAGTTTCTGCCCACTGGCTCTTTTCCTATTGCTGGCACCACCAAGAAAAGCCTGGTGCCTCTTCTTGGCACCCACCCTTTAGATATTTATACACATTGAAGAGGTCCCCTCTCAGCGGCCTCTTCTCGAGACTGAACATCTCCCTCAGCCTTTCATCGTAAGAGATTCTCCAGACCCTTGACCAAATTAGTGGCTCTCTGCTGGAGCTGCTCCAGGAGCTCTGTGTCTCTCCCGTACTGGACAGCCCAGAACTGGACACAGCACTCCAGATGAGCCTCACCAGGGCTGAGCAGAGGGGCAGGATCACCTCCCTC
>VYZQ01035905.1:32895-45325 GCA_013400655.1 Mystacornis crossleyi | reverse complement strand
CAGTCCGGAGCCTTCCCAGTCTGGAATAACATTCCTGCTGGAATGCTTCTGTATGGTGCCGGCAGCACGGCAGCCTCGTGGAGCACTGGCGTGGTTTGGAGCCCTCTTGTGTTTTCTTTGCTCCAGTGACATGTTAAATCCCAGCTAATCCAAAACAAGAGAACTTCCCCAATTCAGCTCTGATAAACTGACCTTGTGCAGCTGTAAATCCTGGAGAAAGACTGACACTGCCTTTTTAAGGGGGGTTGGTTTGTTTAGATGTTCTTTTTTTTTTTTTTTTCCATGGTAGAGAACTCATAATCACCGGCTTTTCGGCTGTTTTCCTGCAGTTCTGCTCTTTTGGTTGTGGCTAAAACAACTTCTTTCTTATTTTTCAGGAAACAGCAACAGAGAAAGAGGAGTCCAGCCCAGATCCACTGTGGCACAATCTACGGACTTCAAACACCCAGAGAAGTAAGGAGGAAGTTTTAAATGTAGAGTGGAACTGAATGGGGAGTAGGGTCTGAAGTAGGGCTGGAACTGGGAGGAGAGCCACACACTCACATATATAAGCATATACAGGTTCTGAAACATTGACCTTGTTTGTATTGGGGTTTGGGGTTTTTCACATGGTTATTCACACCTGTGGATTAATAGTTTTTCAGGCTTCAGTGTTGTTAGAATTGTCACTCAAGCTGATCATTGTAACTTTGTGATAAAACAACTGAAAGATGAAAATAAAATCAGTCTAGTAAAAATCAGAGGGTGAAATCTTACAAATGCCATGTGCAGTTGTGTAGATAGATGTTAGCCACAGGTGTGTCCTTCAATTCGAGGCTGTGGTCACGTCTTACCAGTGCCCTGGTGATTTTAGCAATAGTATTGTGACTTCACACTAATCATAGAATCAAAAAACTTGGAAAAGATCTCTAAAATCATCAGGTCCAACCACTAACCCAGGACCAGTGTGTTCACCACTAAAAAACGTCGCCAGGTGCCACATCTGCGTGATTTTTGAACACTTCCAGGGATGGTGACTGCACCACTTCCCTTGGCAACCTGTTCCAATGTTCTGATGCCTGGCCACCCTTCCAGGGAAGACTCTTACCCCATTGATCACTCTGTGCTGTGGGGACACTGTTTTCATGTGTTACTGCAGGATTTTTTAAAGGCATTGGTACCAAACCTATCTAAAACTGCATTTTTAGCACATTTGCTTTCTAAGCTTCACCCTCCGGGCTTGCAGAAAATCAAGACAATTTTTCCTCTGCAGCAGAAACACAGGATTACTCCTGCACAGTTCGAAACCCTGGGAAAGAGGAGGTGTTCAACATGGATGTTGCCTACTCGGAGCAAGCAGCTGTCCTGCTCAAGGGATCGCTCCTGTCTGAATCCAGGAAGTTGAAGGATGGAAATGCCCTAATTGTAAGCACTGAAGGAATTTTTCTTGTTGGAACTTACTTGTGCCTTCATGTCAAGAGGGCCCAAGACACTTTCTTTGTATGATCAGCTCTTGGAAACATCCTCTATGGTCAGTGTTGTGATGGGTTTGTGTTAGGTAGGCGGTTTTGGGCAGGTTACCCTGGCAGTGTTGGGCAAGGATAGACACTGTGTAGTGGAGGGTCAAAAGAAGTAAGGTTTATGTTTGAAACTAGCTATTGTAATACAGATTTGGATTGTTTCCACTGAAAAATTATTAATAACTGATCCTTCTTACTCTCAACTCTGACAGTTTTCTTCTCCGCAGTTGTACTGGATTCTTTCCAAGGTTCAATTAGATTAGGATGGATATCAGACTGTCTTTATTAGATAAATTGAGATCCTCAGTATGATTATTGAAAAGGGAAAATATTTATTAAACTGGTGGTTGAGTAGGAGTAGTTTGGGTATATGTCTAGTCTTGAACACAGCAGGAAGACAGATGCCTGGTTATGATAAATAATAATAAAAATACAGCGAAAGTTGTTCATTAGTGGGATTAATAGTGATAACTTGAACTGAACCTTTTGTGTGTGTTTCCCTTAGAGATTTAAGATCCTCAAGGGCAGACTAGGAGTGACCAGGATTGGAGATCTCTCAGCTCAGGACATGAAGAAAATCCCCACACTGGCCCTCATTGAACTCACAGCTCTCTGTGATATCCTGGGCTTTGAGCTGAAGAGAAACAAAACAGCAAAACTGAAAACAGCAGGTTAGTTTTACTTTTTTTGTGCCTTTGTTTTTTTTTACACTTATCTTCTCATCATACCCTCATCAGTTGTGTTTCAAATGTTAGAACAGAGGGTGTTCGATAAGAAACCTTGTGACAGGGGTGTTTCCCTTGGTCAGGATTTTTCCTGGAAGTCAGGGGATCATGACATCAAGGCCTAGTACCACATTTATGTCTGGCTGCACTCGTCCTGTTTAACTATGCCTCTCCTTCTCCAGTACCTGTGCTTACAGAAGTGCCAGATTAGCCTGCAGTGGGGGATATATCCCTCACACCTGTATTAAAGGTGACACGGACTTACAAACTTGTTTCTATCGCAGAGAAAAGGCTCTTTGGAGTTCCACTCAACACCCTGCTGGAAAATGACCAGAAGCTGCTGCCCAACACCAAGGTCCCTCTGCTACTCCAGGCAGTGAGTTCTCTGCTCGTTTCATTCACACCTCTGGTCCTCACAGTCAGGAGCCTGTGAAAAGGACAGGCTGACTCCTCATCCTCTGTGCCTAAGAGCTTTCTTTCTCCCCCTTTAATAGCTGCTGTCCTGCTTGGAGAAGAGAGGACTTGAAACAGAGGGCATCCTGAGAGTTTCTGGGTCCCAGACCAGAATCAAGGTATGAGCTCTTCAGCAGAGTTTGAAAGTGCCAGAGGTGATCACGGAGCATTTGCTGAAGCAAGTGTTTAAATGACCTAAATTGTCTCACCCCCTTCCCAGTACAACCAGAAACATCCACTGCTGCGAAATCTAGGAGTGTGTGCTGAGGGTTTCTGCACTCTTTTGACTTGATGTGTTGCCCTCCCGTTGCTCAGCTATAAAATTTGTCTCATATTTGCTTATTAAAGCATGTGACAAATCCCATCTTTTCACAGAGCCTGGAACAGAAGCTGGAAAGAGACTTCTACAGCGGCCTGTTCCGCTGGGATGAGGTTCACCAGAACGACGTGTCCGGGCTGCTGAAAAGATTCATCCGAGAGCTGCCGGCCCCGCTGCTGACAGCAGAGTACCTGCCTGCCTTTGCTGCTGTCCAGAGTGAGTGCCTGCTCTGCCTGCCTAGCACCAGTTTGGTTTGTGCAAAGCTCTGCTGGTCCTGGGCTCTGCTGTCGGGTGTGTTGGGAGCCTGTGGATCCGAAGGGGACGCAGAGCTCAGCTGGGAGTTGCAGTCACTGGTGCTTGGTTGAACATCTCTTTCTGTGGCAGCGCCGTCCCGGGGTCTTCACTCATGTGTCACTTGAGGCTGCAAGGCTGCTGCCATCAGTGAGGACAAACTGATCAGCAGTGAGACCCAGACTGAGCTGTGGAAACTGGCCAGGGCACACAGCCTCAGTTTGTCTGCAGGTCATCTGATGTTCTGCAAGCACCTTTCTTTGAGGCTGGTGCCTCAGCAGGTAGTTTGGATGGGTTAAGCTGACTGTTTGAGTGCACAACTTTTTTCTTCAAAAAATGGGGAATTATGGGTTCTTTTGCTGCCCTTCAAGGACATCAGACTTGCTGGCAGATTGTGTACTCTGAAGGAAATGAGTCAGGCTTCTAAAACATAAGTAGTTCCCTTGTAAGGACAGTATGAGTTTGATTTACTTCCGTGAAACAAGGTCTCAAATTCTAGATGACAAGCAATTCAATAATTGTCTTATTCCTTGGAGGATTCCTTGCTCAGAAAGAACAGTGTCAGAAGGCTGAATCCTCTGTCCTGTTGTTGTTCTCCCTCTCCAGATATTCCAGACCTGAAGCAAAGATTGCAAGCTCTAAACCTCCTGATCCTGATTCTGCCAGAGCCCAACAGAAACACTCTGAAGGTAACTGCTTGCTTTTGATTTAGCTGGTAAAACACAGAATCACAGAATTGTTTAGGTTTAAAAAAAAACCCTTAAAATCATTGCGTCCAACCATTCCCCCAGCCCTTCCAAGGCCACCACTAAGCCATATCCCTAAGTGCTACAGCTACGTGGCTTTTAAACAGACACCACCTCTGCCTTTCTGTGCTTTTTAAGAGCTGTGGTGGTTGTTGCTGCCTTTTTTTTTCCTCCTAAATAGTTCAGCTCCCAGATATTAAAGGTAAGGCTGACTTAGCACTCTGCACACTCCATTTAGAGCACTGGAATAGATAATCCAGTCAAGGATGATCTGTCATGGCTCTGGTGGAGGTGTGAGGTGAAAGAGATAATCCAAAAGGGTTTATTTTTCCACATCTGGGAATGGCTTTGAGGAGGCACTGAAGGAAAGGGGGGTTCATCTTTGGATTCAGTAACTTTTACAGCTAGACTTTGTAAATTGCCACCTGCCAAGGAGTTAGAACTCATCTGTTCCCCACACAGACTGTCTTTCCTGGTTCATAAATGCTGGATAAACCTCTCTTGGTGTGGTTATTTGTTGCTATCCTGGTATTAGAAACTGGTCACTGTACTTCCTGACTGGAGAAATAGGATTTGCTCATATGTATATATATATATCAAGAAAAAGTGCTAATTAATGCTCTCTCCAGGAATTTTCATGGTCATTTTTTTGAGCAATAATAATAATAATGGATGGCTTAAGTCTCTTCCCCTCTCTTCAGGCCCTTCTTGAGTTTCTCAGCAAGGTGGTTGCCAGGGAGAACAGCAACAAAATGAACCTCTGGAACGTTTCCACCGTCATGGCCCCAAACCTCTTCATGCACAAGGGGCTGCCAAACAAGATCCCCGAGGGGAAGGAGAAGCAGCTGGCGGAGGGGGCGGCTGATGTGGTGCGGATGATGATCCATTACCAGGATCTGCTCTGGACAGTAAGTTCCACAGGAATTATGTGCTAAGGTGTGGCAGTGTCTTGGTCTTGTTAGAATTGCGATGGGGGAAGGGATAGCCTTGGAAATTTCAGAGGAATTAAACATCTGTGAGCAAAACCCCTGGCTAAATTCCAAGACTACCTGTCCTCAAGGTACACAGGTATTTTTGTCTATTTAAGGAGTGAAAGTGATGATCCTAAATGACATCCTCATCTCTGCTTGATTTAATTCCTGTTTTCACCCTTCTCCCCTGCCCAGGTCTCCTCTTTCTTGGTAGCTCAAGTGAGAAAGCTGAATGAGAGCAACAGCAAAAGGTACCAGTTCTGCGACAAGAGAATTAAAAATTTGTTGCGGAAGATTCACGCTGATAAAGACAAGGTGGAAAAGAACCAGGGAGAGGTGAGTTAGGGCTTGGAAGAAAACCCAAACCCTTTCATGGCAGTGTCAAATGTTTTCCTGAGAGCTCAGAAAGCTGTAAGGGGTGATAGTCTTGAAAAGAACAAGAGGGACAAAGAAATGCAGGATAACGAGGGGCAGTTTCCCAGACGCTTTTGGCCAGGTTGTGGCAAAAACTGATCCCAACAGCAAGAGCACTAAATACATTTCAGGCTACAAAACACTTGGTTAAAAGCAGGTGAGGAGGGAAGAGATCAGGAGCAGAAATGTTTGTTTTTCCCCGTGTGAAGAGTAAACTTCATACGGCTCTGAGTGTCCCATGTATTGGCACAGATACATCTGCTGTGATAAGGCAGACTTATTTTCATGAACTTAAAGCATGAATTTCGGTAGTTGCCTAATTTTCTTTTTGCTCCATACTGTCTGTTAAGATGGCACATCGCTTAGTGCTTCCTTTCTTGGGAAAGGACCAGTCTGAAATTCAGTAGCCTGCAATCCAGATCTCTGAATTCCTTTCTGAGTAACGTAAATTAATTTCAGAGGAGTCACTCACACTTGTGCAAAACAGTCCGTCAGAATTTCTTCAGACAAATGCTATTTTCATCCGAGCTGGTGTCAGTGCTGGGTTTGAACAGCAGAGAGCACCAGCACACGCTGATGGAGAGCACAGGGCTCCTCTCGTGGCCACAGCGCCGGAGCACTGATGATTTATTCATCATGCTCACCTCCGTGCTTCCATAAGCTTTCAACCTGTACTATGTGTGTAAGAAACAAGCCTAAATTCCCCGAACAACCGTCTGGGTAGGTTTAACTCAGAGTCTCCAATCTGTTTTGAAAATTGATGCTTTGACTGATAACAGTCAAAAAAAAGCACTTTTTTCTTTTTGCCTGCCTTGTTCAGCCTTCCAAGATTGTGAAAGTCCACGCATCACTCCTCCTGAAGGACTCTCTGGAGGTGCACTTGAACAATGCAACCAGGGTTGCTGATGTCTTGAGGCAGTTTCAGAAGAACCTATGCCAGAATGGGTGGAATATTGTTAACACTGTCAACCTCCTCAAGTGGTAAATGGCTTTTTCTCTGCTTAAAAAAAAAGAAGAAAAACAAACTAAGTGGTCTAGCTAGCTGCTGTTTTCTGTCTTGAGGTAGAGGTGAGGTGACAGCACAGTGAGTCATGATGAGAGACTGTTCTCTGCTCCTCTCTTCTAAGCTTAGGAAATGGTGTTGGATGGGGAAGGCAAATATGAGCTCCCCTGAGTGATTCCACTCAGTGCTCAGGCTGTCAGGAGGGCAGCGCTCCCCTCTGGGCTGCTGGACACCGAGTGAACTCCAGCAGCCTTGCTGAAGGGAAGGGAAAGGGCAGGAACACCGACCCTGACAGACAGCCCCCCCCAGCTCTCCTGCGGAAAAGCATCACCTGTATCGTTTGCCTGGAGTAGTAATTCCGGCGTGCTTATGTTAATGCAGGGATTTCCTAAAATAAACTGCAATTCCCTCCTGTGCTCCTGTGGCGAATTGCCGAAATAACCCAAAAAAGGAACAGAAGAGTTCCTGCCCCCCTCTGTCACGGTTCCTGCAGACTGTGTTCAGCAGGTAACGTGGCAGTGCCTCTCCTGTGTCCCAGAAGGTGTCCAGACAAGGAGGGTGGAGGGGAAGTTGTGAGGTATGGGTCAGCTCCTGTGTCACCAACAGCTTGCCTTGTTTTCTTTTTAGCCAATTTTGGGTGTCCTGGGCTGTGCAGGAGGATCAGCAAGGTCTCTGTACCATGGCTTCTTTGACCATTGCTGGCCTCTGAACCATACGCAATTCTTTCGGAAGAAACATTTCTAAACTCCCTGTCTTTGCAGAGATTTAACTTAAAGGTTTTTCTTTCTGCAGTAACAACTCTGTGGAGTGCACAAACTTGCTCCTGTATGAAGTGGGAGGCAATATTGGTAAGTACAAATGGCAGCTGAAAAGAAAGGCTCTGATATCCAGTTTTTATGCTTAGCTTCTTTTAGGAGGGAGTTAAAAAACTTCTCTGGGCAACCTGTGCCTCACCACCCTCAGAGTGAAGAATTTATTCCTAATATCTACTGTACACCTACTCTCTTCCCTCTCAAAGCCATTACTACAGATTTGTGGAAATGCTTCTGAATGGTTGTAATATTGAAATGAATGTGAACAAATGCTTGTTTTTAGGTGGGGCAAAAGCAAACAAAAAACAAATCTAGCAACTACAGGACTAAGAATGTAAAAAAATGTGGGTTTTTTCTGAATCTCTTGTTTTAACAGGTGAACATTGCCTGGACCCAGACACTTACCTCTTGGACTTGTACCACATCAACCCCCATGCTGAGTGGATAATTAAGCAAAACCCGTCTTATCCTCGGATGTTCTAAGGAACACGTGAGCAAAACAAAGCACTCGGTTGCAGTTTTAGGAAGGTGTGGAAATAGAGACTTTCCTGTTGTAGTGTCAGAGCAGACACTGCTTGTTCCTTTGAAGTAAAAGCACCTTTATTAACTGCTCCCATGGCAGCTGGCAGTGAGAGCACAATAACCTCTCTGCTAACAGGGGTGTTGGAAACAAGTCGAGATTATCGTTGTGTAAGAGTTTGCAGAGGGGAATGACTGTTCCTAAACAAAATGTCCCCCCAAAACAAACCCCGAAGGCAAAGCTACAGTTGTTGTGCAGCACAGATGGAATGGAAGAGAAGAAAGATCATCTTGAATACGGTAGAAGGCATTTGTGTGTTCTGGATTTGCTCTTTCTTTTGGAGAAGCAACAGTCAAACGCTGCAGTGGTACTAAGGACATCCCTTTGGTAAGGTCCCTGGCTGCCTGTGGCACATCCCAGAAGAGTTTGTGATGCTGGGCTTCACTATTAAGCTCCAATTATGTTCTTTGAAGAATGAAAAAGGATGTTTCCGAAAAGGCCAGGCGAGATGTGACACCAACATCCACCAACATTTCATGTCTGCAGTTAAATACCTATATGCAACACAAGAGAATAACTTTCCTTCGAAAAAGGGATGGAAAATACAGCAGCCTTTGAGATGTGCAGTGTGACAGGAGACATGCCTGTCCCATGCAGTTCTGCTGGTCATGCAAACCCAAATTGCCCTTGATGAGGGTAAAACATGCATTTATTTTGATGGACAACCTATCTATCAACAGACAATGGAGGAAATATCCTGAAGTTAACGTGAGGATGGTGATCTGACCTGGCCACGTGAACTGAACTTCTTTGTGGAAGATTCTGTGTGAATGTGTTTGTTCAAAAGTTGACAAACCTCCCCTGGGATGTGAGGTGGCCAAACTGAGCTGACCCCTCACTGCTCTGGCTGCACATTTCCATCNGAGAATAACTTTCCTTCGAAAAAGGGATGGAAAATACAGCAGCCTTTGAGATGTGCAGTGTGACAGGAGACATGCCTGTCCCATGCAGTTCTGCTGGTCATGCAAACCCAAATTGCCCTTGATGAGGGTAAAACATGCATTTATTTTGATGGACAACCTATCTATCAACAGACAATGGAGGAAATATCCTGAAGTTAACGTGAGGATGGTGATCTGACCTGGCCACGTGAACTGAACTTCTTTGTGGAAGATTCTGTGTGAATGTGTTTGTTCAAAAGTTGACAAACCTCCCCTGGGATGTGAGGTGGCCAAACTGAGCTGACCCCTCACTGCTCTGGCTGCACATTTCCATCCCACTGTGGGCTGGAGGGGCGTGAGGAGAGGGAACCCTCACACCTTGCTGCTGCATCATCATCATCACCCGGCTTTTGCTCCAAGAGGACTGTTCCTGTGGAGAGCAGTGCAGAAGTGTTGCTTTCCTCTGTGGTGATGCTGAAATACCTCATGTGAGGGACCCCACTGTGCAGTGTCAGGGGTGGAACACTCAGCCTGTCCCGAAATCCAGATGTCTGTCCCGAAATCCAGATGTCTGTCCCGAAATCCAGATGTCTGTCCCGAAATCCAGATGTCTGTCCCGAAATCCAGATGTCTGTCTCTAAATCCTGTTTTTAAACACGGTTGGATATTTATTCATGTGGCAGAAGCAGGGCTGTCCTGCAAGTGTATACTCAAAGTATTTCATTTGCCAAATCCTAGCTGCACTAGTGACAATCTCCAGTGTTATTTCTTTTGTTAAAGGAGTTTGTTTCCACTGCAATCTGAATTTTCCCTCCTCTCCTTTCTTTCTCCCCCGGATGATGTGTAGCTTTCTTTATTCATTATCTCAGACTCCTAGATTCTGTTGTAAAAATGCATCACTCTGTGATTAGG
The DNA here is from genome assembly GCA_013400655.1 of Mystacornis crossleyi. NCBI lineage: Eukaryota > Metazoa > Chordata > Aves > Passeriformes > Timaliidae > Mystacornis > Mystacornis crossleyi. The sequence goes on along the minus strand of VYZQ01035905.1, from coordinate 35,719 downwards.
CTGTCTGTGTGGTTAAATCCTCTGGTGGTTAAGATCCCTGAGGAACAGGTGAGCCACAGTCCATATTCTTTCCAGCTTGTTGTGAATACTGCGTGAGTGGTGCTGATATCTTAAAATTATCCATATATTAGAGAGCCTGTCTATTCTTTCTGGTTGAGATGATGCAGATGCATTGACTGGCCGGATCACCTTCATGGATGTCTTCTTAAGAACCTGTAACAGAACCTCCCAACCCTGACCCAGATGTCAACAATTCTTGAGGTGACTCTTTCATAGGGCCTAAATTGTGCCTAAAAGAGCCTGATTCTTCTCCTTGAGGGTGGGTGATTTGTGTCTCTGGAAAGATCAAGCTGCTTTGCCACGGGGCATTAAAAACCAAAGGTACCTTTTGATCCTCCCTTCTGGAATTCTTTGTGGCAGTGATGGAGTAAAGATGGCAAAGAGCAAATGCCAGGGATGTGATACCCTGAGAAATACCTGTCTCCTAAAGGTCTTGGTGTGAGCTCAGAGATCCTTTGCGAGCTGAATTGCACCCTGCTCACAGATCACACAATGCTGTGTTTTTCCACTCCTCATATGTTGGTTTTTTCTGTCCATGTCTACTGAGGGGTCAGGACTACATCACTGCTGCTGTGAACTACAAATGAGGGGGGCTTTTTGGACACCAAACAATGTGAATCAGTGCTGTGAAAAACAAGGTTGGTGGGAGATTCTCATGAGACAAATATCAGGTCTTCAATATGAAAGGAAAATTTTTTAAAGGGAAAAAACCCAGCTCTTTCCAGATGATGGATATACTTTTAACATTTTTTTTCAATCTTTGTATCTAAAAGTAAGTGTAAATTTTTCAGTCACTGATGTGCAACCCGCTTCTGAAGGTTAGCTTTTAATACCTTTTATTTTTTACGGTTTTTAATTCTGTATTTAAATTTCATTTATTCGGTGAAGCAATAAAAATACAGTAAAATCTCTTGGCTCCATTTTCATTAGTGCTTGAGAACAAGTTCAAAGGCACCACATCTGTGAATGCAGCAGGACTTGCCTTGTGCCTGAAGAGGGATGTACCTGGGGTCTGAGTGAGCTGGGCAAGGTTTTTGTGTTACAGCTTCAGGAGAAATTCCTCTGTGGCTGATCCTGTGGGAGTGCTGCAGAAGGACGATCCAGGAGGAGGAAGAGGAGGTTGGTGTTCGGTATAAAAAGCCCAGAGAAAGGTGGATGGGAGCTGAAGGTGAGCACCAACAATTAGTGACTTCTGAAGGAAGAGGAGCAGTTGTTCAAGGTTTGAGCTTGAGGAAATGTGTCCATATCCCATGAGAAATCCCCTTCCTGTCCCCTCAGCCCTGCTCAGGGACTTGGGTGCTGGAGCTGGATCAGAATAACAGGAACCAGTCTGGATCGTTGGTTAAATTACGACTAATACCCGAGAGTTCAATAGTGATGAAATGTGGCATAAATCCGCGTGAACTGTTTAAACACAGTGCAGCAGCCTGTCCAGCAGTGCTGGTGGAAAAGCAGGGCTTGCTCTCCTACCCAGACAAAAAAAGAGAGGGGAAGGAGGATTCAGGCAGCTTCAAAAAGCTTCCAGAGCAATTATCTGAGGAAAACACCAGTTTATCAAACTCATTCCACCCATTCATCTTCAGTAGTATCAAAGTGCTAATCTCTCCCGTCCCCAGGGGCTTCTGTGATTGATCATTACACAGCTCTCCCCTGCTCAGAGCAGGAGCCCAGGATTTATTCTGAATGCAACTGTATGTTGTGCTGAGATAAGGGACAGAGCATAAAAGAATCTTGCAAAAGCTGGTTAGACATAGTTGTGGATGAAGTGGAATTGAAATACCAAAATAATAATAATAATAATTTTTTTAAAAGAGTAGTTTGCATTAGGAAAAATTATTTGCAAAAATACAGGGTTTTCACAGGGACAAGTGAAGCTTCAGTTCTTGGAGGGAAATGCCACAAGTAAATGTGCTTTCTGGAGCAAAGTAAGCGACAGCAAATATTGTTGTAAATAAAACACAACTGCATTTGATTAAATCTATTTCTTTACCCCCACGCACTCCCAGTGCTGGAAACAAGACAAATGACATCTATGGTTTTGCATGCTGAGAGAATGGAATTTTAAAGTTCTCTCCAAATCCTGTTTGCTCTTGTTTGCACACGAGGGCTGCACGTCTTCGCCTTGTCGGAGGGGAATAGAGGCTGAAGTTCAATATTTTAAGTCAGTGGAAAAGCAAATGTGCAGCTGCACTGATTTACCAGCTGGGAGATGGCCTGGGCAGTCTCTAGTCCCTTCAATCTCAGTTTTGCATGCTTTTTTTTGTTGTTGTTGTTTGTGGTGGCAGACACCCTTTGTCAAGGCAGCTTTGTGTTGGTTGTCCCTCCCCAGCACAGCGAGGAGCGGTGACCTCCCCTGCCAAAGTCCTTCTCCCCAGCACCCGGACCTGGCAGATCCTCTGGGCTCAAGGGGCTAAAGCCTTTCCCTCCACACTGAACTCCATTATCTAGCTCTGTGCTGGGGCTGACCCCGAGAATGGGAGTGGAGGAAGGCGTTCCTTCTCTCCTTAGTCCTTGGAAGTGAAGTAGTGATGTCTTCATCTCTGTGACTCTCTTGGCCGTCTGCACTTTCCTAGCTGGTGAAGTTGCAGGGGTAATTACCCAGGGGATAAAGCAGGAAAAGAGGAGGAAACCCCACAGAAATGGAGGGTGTGGGTGTACCTATGCGGGTTGTGGGTCGTTTTGTTTGTTTTTCAGGGTTTGGAAGAGACACAGATGCACATGAGCTCTGCTGCCGTCTCCTCACTCATCCCAAACATTGCTCTTG